>JAKGUB010000106.1:2957500-3147500 GCA_026261675.1 Hippocampus mohnikei | reverse complement strand
GCTTTGGTTCGTTCTAGTTTTGTGTCTGGTGCTTTCTGCTTGTATCTGGTTCTGTTTGGTTGTGACTGGTCCTATTTGGTTATGCCTGGTCCTTTCTGGTTGGACCTGTTTACGGCCGTATCTGTGGTTGGATCTTTTTGGTTTTGTCTGATTCTTTGTGGATATTTCTGGTTCTGTCCCACAGGCATCCAACCCACTCTACAAGCAGCCTGTCTCATCCAGTTTTTGTGAGACAGACTTGTTCGACAAGCCCTACAATGGAGGGGTCCACTGAACCCTTGGTATTTGGGGCGGCAGGACCGGTCCAACAAGAGGAACCCTAATGGGGGGGCATGAGCCCAATGTGGGCTGCCGCCCCCCCACCACACCTCCACCCCCTGCTCCCTCGTCCTCAACAGGGCCACAGAAATGAAAGTAAATGACAAAAACTTGTCTTGAAGAAGCAGCTTCACTTAATTGCATTGACCAGCAACGCGTCAACATCTAAATGTTAGCAGTGAGCTAAGCGGGCTGCAGATCACATTTGTATATATATATTTTTTATAAACACTAAAAACAAAAAAATAGTCTTTGCCAGGCTTAACTATGCACCCAGCCGCTTTTTACACGAAATGAATCACATAACGAAAAATCACAGAACATTTGGGGGATCACAACCTCTCAAAGTGCTTCGACTAACTTTTTACAAACAAAAAAATTGTAAGTTATGCATTCACGTTGCATGGCTACTACTGATTAACAAAATGTAAACAACCATTTTGTTCACTGAAGATTAAGGCCTTTTCCTCGAGTTACCTTTGTTTCAACATAGATGACTTTCTTCTGCTTTCTGATTGACGAAAACAACTTTGTTTTGGGGTTATAGTGCCACCCGGTGCTTTGGCGTGCAAATGACAGCCTGGTAATGCGTGTGTTTTCTGACACGAGAGTGGGGTAAAAAAAGTGTTGTTGTTTTTTAAACATACCTGAGTACACGCAGACGGATGTAGGTGACAATTTTGTGAGGGTTTGTGTGCACGCGTGTGTCCGTGTGTAATTGCAAGTCTGGGTAGCCTCAGGCGCCCGTAACGGTTATTACACTGCCACAGTTGCCCTTCAATTTCCGCTCGTGAGTCAAATTCAATCTGATTGATTGTAAAGACGGTTATGCAGTCATATTCAATGAAGTGGGCTTCAAACTTTTAGAAGATATTCGAGCAGTCAGAGGCATTACAAATCTCATACACATTGCAGGTAATGAAATTCAGATTGAGATCAATATTAGAGACGGGAGATTAAGACCATATTATGCCAAGGATAATACACGAAGGGATTAGGTTATGATTCATATTTTGGGAGGAGAAATGACAGCGCATCCCCCTATAAGATAATTTACATTCATACTTAAGCTTCATAAACAATTCATGCAATTTTACAGCTCGTGCTCCCTCCTAAAGTGGGAAATTAGCACCTTTACAGACAGTGGGAGGAGTGGATTTTGTCCTACTTCTCTGCTCTCGCAAACCATCCAGCAGGGATTTTTAAGATGAAAAAAAGTACAAAAACAAATTCACCAGCATTAAAATGATGATTTTGTTTTATCCACTGTGGCATAATTTTAAATAATAATTAATGAATTTGAATGGCACAGACAACGGTCTAAAACTTTTATTCCATCAACCATATTTGTTGCAATTACTTTTATATGACCTAATAACACAACTTGCACCTTTAATACTAAAGTGACTCACTAAGTTTAGAAGTGTCAGGGACTTTTGAGTGAGCGAGTGAGTGAGTGTGTCCGCACATACGTGTGTATGTGTGGAATTAGCATCAAATGTAAATATGGAGTGGGTATGATAGAATTTTTCACTGCACAGTTGGGACTGTAACTGACAACACATTGTGGTAACATACAGTCGCACAATTGGGGTTTAGGCATGTTTGTGTGACTCTCCACGATGACGACACAATAAATTAGCTTGTTTCAGAAGAACCTGTGTGTTGTTTTTGCTGTTTATTTGTGTGTGGATGCTGTCTTTTACACTTCTTCCCCACAACGGCAGAATAACTTTCAATAATGCAGTTTTGAAGCCAAGCATATCATTCTGGGAAGCACTTGCATTGCCGTGTCCTTAAGGGGATTTTTTTTTGTTTCAATTTTTTTTACCCTCATCCATATCGGAGACCAGTGGTATCACTTTTTAAGACCTTCCACAACCTAACAAATTTGGGGTACCTCCTATCCCATGCAACACACACAGGTTTATGATACGCTGAGGTCTTGTCTTGCTATGGTTGTTATTGTTTGTTTTTGCAACTCTAGAGTCACATTTCTCCTGAGTTCATTCGCAGTAAGAATTTTGGGATTTGAGTGTGTTTACAATCGATCGTCTTCGTTCAAAATGCTAATGTGCAGTATTACGAAAGAAGACCATTTTCTTGACAGATCCGGCCTTGCACAGACCTTTATAGTCACTTCATGTCACACACTTGGCCGGCTGTGTGAGAGAATCCTCTCCAGTTGGAAAAGCGTGCGTGGTTTCCTCATTTAAACTTTCGCTTCCTGTGTGTGTGACTTCTTCATGAGCTTTTCTTTATCTGCTGAACACACACAGTTGTTAAGCCTTAAATGTCTTTTGAGGGGATGTGAGAGTAGTTGGGGGTTTAACATCAAGTGTTAGGAATTTGTTTCTTTATCACATTTTAAGCTCAAGTATATATCCTCAGGGGCCAATACATTAGTTAAACTTTCATATTGTAATGGCACGCAATCAGTTGGTCGCAAGCCCTTCAGTTAGGATTTACCTGTTTCCAATATCAACACTTATCTTGCAGTTGCAGAAACCTTCATTATACAAAAATGCTTCAACATCACTGACAAGAGTTGTCACACCCCAATTGCCTGCTTCACAAAAAGTGTCCAGAACAAACAACACGATGTGTAAGTTAGCATGTTTTGGAGATCTGACCTCTCCCTCCCAGTGCTCAATGCTGCCTATTGTCATTGTTTGGGAGTTACGTGTCAATCAAAAGCTTTGCTAGGCAAGACTCAAATGCTGCTGATGATGTGGCTTATCAACTCCAGTCATGTTGTTGTGACTTAGTTTCGGACAGTCCGAACATGGGTCGCCACAGCGAGTAAAAATAACACCTGAACAAGTCTTACTGAAAATACTTAAATCGGTTTCCTTTTGATTTTGGCCCTTTGCTGCCATCCAGTGGACAGTCTGATTCTCTACAGTACAAGCTATAAATAATTTTTTTTAAGTGAAATTGTGAAATGAGATCCAATATTTTTTTTCAAACAACGAACAAAGAAGCTGGGTGCGGTAGCCTTTTCAAAGATACTGTCACTCTGCAAAATATTTCGACGAGGATGGGATTCGAACCCACGCGTGCAGAGCACAATGGATTAGCAGTCCATCGCCTTAACCACTCGGCCACCTCGTCTGGTTAGCAGTAAACGATAAACAACTCATTTCTTATAGCTTACATTCTGCCCAAATTCTAATACTGTATAAGTGTTGCTTTGATTTTGTTTCGGTAGCGTGTGTTCGCACACCGGAAATACATACTAATTGCATGTAAACCATGGCACAACTCAGCTTTCTTTGAAGGAAGTTTATCCCTGAACGGTGACATCGATTACTTCAAATACTTCTCAGAAAGTAGCAACTCAAACCGATATTCATTGAAGAGCAGCTATCGGCCATATCTTGCGCCGTCATTCTGCACACTGACTCGAGCCAACTTCAACCTGATGTTCCTTTGTCATCTTCAAATGAGATCACAGTCATAAAGCGACAGAAAAAGAGCAATGTGGTTCACTCCAAGTCCAATGCGCTCAAAAGCTACATTGCCTCCAACAAGGAGACGGGTGTCTCCAGAAACTCAAGCACAGGCCAGAGGATTTCACGGTAACTATCGTTTCCGGTAGCGTGTCGTTTCCGTGGGATCATTCGTATCGAAAAATCGTTTCCCATAAAAATCAGCGCGCACTACTGTAGTTGACTGTACGCGTTTGAATACCGTATCTCCTGTGTGGTCAACGCGATTTCCCTGTGCCTGCATGCGTGTTTGTGGTATAGTGTGTGAGTGTTTTTCTTCTATTCTACTTCGTTGTGTTTTTATTAAGCGGGGGGACAGGAATTATTTTTGGTTATTTTAGTCTGCACGCTGAGAAAGCAGGTAAAATAGATGATGGATAGAGATGGTGGCAAAAAAACCCCGAAAAGAGTATTAGTTACTACATCTACGAAATGGGAATGCCAGTTGGATTTTTCTTTCCAATCATCCATTGAAGAGTGTATTACGAAGCTGACATGTGATGTCTGCTAGTGATGGAACGATGATACTGTACCTTAAGGAGAGTCTCTCTTGACACACTTCACTAACTGTGTCAGCAGCACTGTATTGACACATCAAATAGTGACCCCTGCAGTAGTTATAAAATCATTGCAGGTAAAGACATTCCTGGTTTGTGTAAATGCTAAACTGAGTTGGCATGTAAAATACAGCACGTTTGAGTTACAATTAAGAGTTACAATTTTTAACTTATGTAGATTTTTTTGTTAAATCATGTGAAATAAAAGACAAAAAAGGGATTATTTTATGAATTTTTATTGAGGAACAAAAGTCTTTGAAGTGTCTGCTTTAAACAACAAAGCGTATGAGGGAAAAGTGGTTAGGATTGCACGGCAGTCCGTGTTTTATGTTATGTGTTGTGTTCATTATTTTACTTTATGTTAACTGTTTCGTTAAGCGCTTTGTTACAGCTGCAGCTGTTGTGAAAACATTATAGAAATCAAGATGTATTGTATTGTATTGTATTGTATTTGCTCCAAGGCGATTTCTCCTCTTAGACACCAGCTCCCCAGCCTCAGAAAATACTCTTTCACATGGTTCAGATGACGATGGTGAGCAGAGAGTTTTAAACGAAAGTTGATGCAGATGTGGATATGTTTTCTGGTTCCATTTTCCGCTTTGTAAAGGGTCTTGGTTTCTGGGTGTGTTTGCTTCTGACAGGCAGCGTTGGACTTCAATTATGGAGGGAGGATCTCGTAATTAAAAGATAAAATGAATGAAGCAACTGTAAGGCTCTTTAACTGACTATCATATGGATTACAGGTCATTTACTTGATAAACTGATCAAATCCAAGGGCTCACCACCTGCGGTCATTGAGAGCCCACTTCAATACACCTGATTCAAATGATCATTTTATCACCAAGATCCAGATTATTAAAATCAGATGTGTTGGAGGAGATAGGCATATAAAACATGCAGAATCGGGGCGAGGAACAAAGATGGTGACCCCTGCCCTTGAGGTGTGTGCATCTCAATACTCTGATAAATTGGTGAGGTCTTGTTCTCCAGATTGGGGAAGAGTGTGACAATTCCACGGAAATGGATAACACAGACATTAACTTCAATGTGATCAAATTCCTTCCTGGATACTTGGCTTTTCAGATAATTTTATTAAAATGTTACATACACATTCATTCAAAAGCTGCTATCGACCATAATTCTCGCCCAGTGCCTCACTGAAGCAAAAAGCTTAAATGTCCCTCTTGCCCTTTCATCCGAATTGATCTGTTATTTTTAGACATCATAGCTACACTCAATAACAAAGGCCCGCAATTTCAAAGAAAGAACATCTAGTTTGGTTCACAATAGCTATTTACAAAGAGCACCGCAAAGCCTGCCTTTTAATTTTCTAAAAATATTTGGCAATGACTTGTATAAAATCCCAGTTCACTTTTAATTGAAGACCTGATGTAAAGGTCACGCATTGAAGTACTATTAATAGGAAGGGGGGAGGGCGGGGTTTTACAGTTATATTATTCACTGTAAAATGTCTTAAGAGATTACCGGATAAACTGCAGGCAGGTTATGCATGACTGTTACATCATGACAGTCATTCAGAACAGTCTGGATGAATTACATTTAAAAAAAAAAAAAAGAAAAGAAGACTACTTTTCAACGTCCCCACCGCAGCCAATTGTTTCCATGTGTTGAGTGCATGGGGAGGATTCCGCAAGGCCAACCTGGACAGTAAAAAACTCGCCTTTTTTTTTTCCCAGAAACGTGTGTCTTCCCATCATTTCAAGACAGTCAAACACACCCTCGAAAAGAAAAACAAAACAAAAAGCACACCCACTGCCAACCCAGTTGCGATATTGTCCAGACTGTTCATCATGTTCCAAGTACAGTCATGATGTCAAGGTAAAACATCGTTAACAACAATTTACTTCAAATGAGAATGACGTAGTTGAAAAGTACTTAAAATATCTGCAGAGAATCCATCCATCCATTTTCTAATCTGCTTATCCTCACA
The DNA here is from genome assembly GCA_026261675.1 of Hippocampus mohnikei. NCBI lineage: Eukaryota > Metazoa > Chordata > Actinopteri > Syngnathiformes > Syngnathidae > Hippocampus > Hippocampus mohnikei. The sequence goes on along the minus strand of JAKGUB010000106.1, from coordinate 3,141,183 downwards.
AGGGTTGCAGGGCGTGCTGAAGCCTATCGCAAAAAAAAACCCTTCAGATGTCTTGCGAAATTGATTTGGGGTTGGCAGAAAAATCTGTCTCACAATTCAGACTTTAACAGATGCCGGGACTTTTTTTTTAAAGCAAATCCCTTCTCAACATGCAAATGTAAATGGGACAATAATATTACCACTGTTTTCAAGTTATAATTTCAAATTCAATTTGTTATTAAAACTACAGTGAGGGGCAACCCTGTAGACAGCGTACGGTATATTCTGGTGATTATGCATCAATATGATTTTCAGTCTGGGCGAGACCATAACTTCAATGTGACCGGTGACAAAAAAGAGTTTGACAGCATTGATGTTGAATGTACATGTCATGTGAATCTATTTGTGACCAACAGGTGGCACTGCAGGGCTCCTCCTATAGCAGCACACCCGTTGGTCATCATGTCATTAGGTTTTCTGGTAAAAGGACTTCCTGGCCGACCACTCAGTGTCGAGTCATTGTTTCTGTGAGTGTTTCTGTTTGGGTTTTGTTTCTGCCAAGGGCTCTTTTTTTGTTTGTTTGTTTGTTACTTTTGGTTCTTATTTTCAGGACTTTGTTTTGGATGTTATTTTTTCAGTGTTTTATTAATACATCTTGTCAACTCCTGCCTGCTTTTTGGGGTCCTCCACCACCACGAATCATGACAGTAAAAACGTGTATGAAATCCACTCATCTTTTGCACGCCTTCCATTTCCTACGACTCCCGTCACTGGTGGTCAACATTACACACTTCCTATATTTGACAAATAAGGATGCCAACATTGATATAAAACATTTTCTATGGTGACTCTCACGGTTTAGCACGTCGGCCTCACGGTGCAGAGGTGCAGGGTTCGATTCCGGCTCCGGCCTTCCTGTGCAGAGTTTACATGTTCTCCCCGGGCCTGCGTGGGTTTTCTCCGGCTACTCGTGGTTTCCTCCCACATTCCAAAAACACGCATGGCAGGTTAATGGAACACTCTAAATTGTCCCTAGGTGTGAGTGTGAGTGCAGACGGTTGTTCGTCTCTATGTGCCCTGCGATTGGCTGGTAATCAGTTCAGGGTGTCCCCACGACCCTTGTGAGGTGAAGCCGATTAGAAAATGGATAGATGGAGAAATGGACTTATACGGTTACTTAAATGATTTGACCCAAGAATGAATAATTTCGTCTTCCATTCATTCTTATTCAAAACAATTGTATTGAGCAACATTCAGAAACATCATTCTATTGGATGTCACAGTGTTCATTGTATATTAGAGCAGTGGTGGGCAGTAATGAAGTCCAAAGACAACTTTTTATTTTTAAACCCTACATTTGAAAACCGAGATCTGTACTTATTATTATTATTATTATTTTCTGTACTTATTATTATTATTATTATTCTAATTATTGAATTTTCAACATCTTAGCATGACCAAATGGCCAAAAAGGCGTAGATACTGACAGGTAAAGTCATCCATGGTTGAGATCCTGGGGACGGCAGCATCGTGGAGGAGCCAGAGTTTGTTTGTTTGTTTTTTTTAACATTTAACGTGTACAGTATCTACTTCGACTTGGGTTCAGAGTGTGAGTACATTTGCCACTTCTGACAGTCATTATTTGAAATTTCCATCCATCCATTTTCTGATCCGCTTTATCCTCACGAGGGTAGCGGGGCGTGCTGGAGCCTATGCCAGCTCTCTTCGGGGCCGTCGTCGGGGTACACCCTGAACTGGTTGCCGGCCAATTGCAATTTTCTGTAACGGTGAACACACTTGACTCACAGAGAGCAACGCGAGGGAATCAGACAAAGATCTTCCATTACGATGTTTGCTGTTTTGTGTTATTCTCCAGCCACCCAACCATGTCAAAGCCACTCCTATCCCCTGCAGTGCATATGACAAGTCACCCAACAGTGTGTTTCATGTTGCTGTGGATGCTTTTACATCATTGTCAAGAGCCCCAAAATGTCACCCCATCACTGTCCAAAAACAACTTGGCCACCGCTGGCTTCATTTTTTTTTCTCTATACAGTATGTTATCCTCCCTGCCATGTGCCCAATAAGTCCTCTGCTAAGTGTTCATTTAATGCGTTTCGTTAGCATGATGTCACAAATGACATCAGTACTTTTTCAAAGTTCACTCATGACACATGACACACACCTAGCGGGCAGACCCCAAAGAAATGTCATGAGAAAGCCATGAACGATGACTCTATCGTTACAATGCAAGTGTTTGGAGTGACGGAGTCCAACTTTCCATGTGTGGGCTCGACGGGAAGGCGAGAGGGAGAGACGTGCCGAGGAATGAGACGGGCACGCACATCCTTTTCCCAGATCTGGAAGTCATTTGATGCACATTTTACAGCTGCTTTGTTTGACCTCCGGCTATGACATTTGTCTGGGGGGGGGAGGGAAGGTGCCCTCACCCGCCATCGTAGTCACGTTGTCCAACACTTATTGCCACGATTCTCATCTCAAATGTTTTTTTGGGGATGTATTTTCGTAGGCGATATGCAGACATGCCCGCGATGGGTGAAAATCTCTGTTTCGACGAGATCATATGAAAGCTTTTCCATTTGTTTTTACCCCTCTCATCTCTTCTTTAAACGCACTCTACAGCAGGGGTGTGAAACTCATTTCTGTCGCGGGCCACTTTGGAGTTACGTTTTCCCTTGGCGGGTTGTTGCGACAGTGCAAGCGAAGAAATGTTTAATCATCCCTTCGCCGAACTTGTACACAACCAATTGATGGATTACTAGTTTTGAAATCACCCAACTGAACTATTTGTTTGTTAAATTAGGTTTAAAGTTGTTTTTTCAGGCAGTGCTCTATTTTTGTTGAAGTTTCTCTTCAACTCCTACCTGGCTGACATTTTCGGCTGTCACTTCATCGGAGCTGTCACTGCTTCCCTGTGACGTGCCTTTAAAAACAGCCATTGGTTTGTTGTTTGTCCCATTATCGTTGGAGTGAGTGTAAACGGTAACAAAATGATTGCAAAATCTCGATAATCATTTATTACACGTGACAATTTGACATTTCAGTACGGTACAGATTTCAGCAAGGATCATGCGAGTTCATGCACGTGATTTTCTTTAGTGGGTCACATAAAGTGATGTGGCGGGCCGGATGTGGCCCGCCGGCCCTGACTTTGACACCTGTGCATTACAGAATTACATAAAACATTTTTATAAGTACTGTACTCATCATTCACTCAAGTTGCGTTAACCCATTTAATCCCATGGGATGTACAAGGCCACTGGGACCAAATAGTATCACCTCTGTCTTCTTTTCATTGAATTTCAAGAAATTTTGTGCCATCCAGGTTTTTATTTCTTCCAGGCAGGACAGGAGTGGCTTTAATGAGAAGGCGTCTTTTTTGCTCAGTGGGATATAGATCTGGCAGTCATCTGCATAGCAGTGGAAGGGAATACCATGTTTCCTTAAGATGGAACCCAATGGGAGCAGATACAGCGAGAACAGCAGAGGCCCCAGAATTGAGCCCTGTGGAACACCACATGACAGGGGAGCAGTGTGTGACTCAGAGCAGCCAAGGCTGACACAAAAGGTTCTGTCATTTGTGAAGGACAACAATGATTGAATTTACAGGGCTCTAAAAATTTTTTCATTACTGATGACTTACAAGGGGCTACCAATGACACCTGATTTTGACTTTTAAATGTCGGGAAAAAAAATTGGGATTAAATGGGTTAATGTCACTCAAGGTTTACTGTAAATCTGATGCCAAAAGCAAAAGACAACTCCACATTTTATATTCAAACACCAAAATGTTAAACACATAATTCAAGCTAACGAGCATATGGTAGCTTTAATGCTAACCTACAATGTGAAACACCATACTGTAGGAGTCGTAGCATAGACGTTTGTATCATTTATAAACCTTCAAACGACTGTTTTCAAACCTGCATTCTCTCTGCTTTGCGGGATTTGGAATTTTCAAACTGAAAAACACTAAAGGGACTGGATGTGATCTCCCTTTTGCTTTTAATTTAGTCACATCTCTTCCAGTAGTCATACAGTTGCGGCACAACGTGCTTCTTACACTAACAATGCGCAACTCAAAATTTTTGACTACGGCGGTCCTAATACACTACAATGAACACGATAGCATATTTCCTCAAAAGTCAACCAAAATGTGAAGTTCAAGATTGTCTTGTAAAACTTCATCTCATTGAAAGTGTTTTGCTTTTCTTTTATATATTCTCTCCACGATGTCATAACACTCCACTCGACGAGTAATTTTGCTGAAGTCCCTCCCCTTCTCCTCCTCCTCCTCATCATCATCCAATTTCTCCTCCTTCCTCCTCTCCAAGGGCCACATAAATAGGTGTCGGTAGTCCAAGCTGAGGGGGTTCCCTCATACACACACATCTGGACAGCAGCTTGCACCATGCGTCTTTTGGCTGTCTTGTGGACGCTCAGCTTGCTTCTCAAAGAAGCGCACGCCTGGGGCTACAGGAACGGCATATTTCACAACTCCATATGGCTGGGTAAATATGTTTTGTTTTATTTTGGGGTTTTGTTTTTTTGGTTAAAAACTTTGAAAAGAACATGTGAAGAAACTTTGTCGGGGGCCCATTGCACTGTTAACCATATGGCCCTGTTCCTGTTTTATTTGTTATCATATTTAACCACGTAAACAGGAAAAATATTAAAAGCGATGTTCCCAAACAGTTAAAACCACAATAATGAACTTCAGTTAGTCAACTAAATTCAGATTCAGATTCAGATTCAGAAAACTTTATTTATCCCCGTGGGGCAATTAGAGTTTTGAAATTGCTATTTCATAGTCTTAATCAGGAATGACCATTATTATCTTGGTAAAGATTTTTTTTTCTTTAATACAGATCTTATATTGTGCAGGTGCACCGAATGTTCTGGCCTTTGAGGTTTTTAGTTTTTTTTTTTGAGAGGCTATCTTCAAAGAGACACTTAACTGCATGATTGGAAGTAACTAGTAAAATGGAGGCGCCGCCGTCTGTGCCAGTCTGTGACCTCATGCAAGGTAATTCCGGAATGACTAAACAAAGGGAAAAAAAATGTCTGACTAACAGCTACAGTCTCGATGTTGTTAGGTGATACGTCGCTGACGGCGGCCAATATTGTGCTAGCTTATCGTAAGCAGCATGTCTTGTAGTCATGCATGCGTGAAGCCAAAACAGAATCAGACTCCCCTCGGAGAAAGCCACACAGAGCAAGAGACCATTTCTTTTTTTTCTTCCTTCGATATGTCATTTATCTGTCAGAAAGGAGGAATAGATGCTCGGTTCAACTTGTCATTTTTTTTTTTCTAGTCAAGTTCATCGAAAGCTCCAAATTGTCTTGCGTCTTAAGTTGTCGAAGGCCAGGGGCGTAGCCAGAAATTTTTCAGCGGGGTGGCCAGCGTGACCCAACAGCTCAGTGAGGGGTGGCCAGGGACGGCCGTGCATGCGTCCATCATTCTTGATCACCGACCACAGTCAGGTTTTCCTAAAACAGAAAAAATGGCCAACACATTCATAATCAAACCGGAACAAATCTAAAGTCAACATTTTGCTCGCTAACAGCCAATCGGATGCCATTCTGCTCACCACGATCAACAGCTCACGCATTCAAATCGTATCTAAAAAGCATAACGGCAGAAAAGTCTTTTTGTTCTTTGCAATTCAAAATGTTGCTTTTTTACTTCGGTTTCTTGCTGCTTGTATCATGAGCGCGTGTGCAAGATTGGTACATCCATCCATCCATTTTCAATGACACTAGCTACGGTTACCAGAAACCGTCCATCCGTCTATAAACCGCTTTTTCTCACCAGGGTCAAGGGCATGCCGGAGCCTATCCCAGCTGTCTTCGGACAGTAGGCGGCATACACCCTGAACTGATTGCCAGGCAATCAATGCAAGGCACACAAACATTCACACTCACAATCACAGTTAGGGTCAATATGGGGTGTACGCTTAACCTATCTTGCATGTTTTTGGAATGTGGGAGGAAACTGGAGAACCCAAAGAAAACTCACACAGGCACTGGGAGAACTTGCAAACAAAAACACACAGGAAGGCCGTAGTCCAGATTTGAACCCTGAACCTCTGTACGTACTCCAAGGCAGACATGCTTACCAGTAAATTTTACGGTACACACTTTTTTTTTTTGGTACAGATAATCATATTACAGAATATATTGCAATTATTTGTGCAGTAATTAATAGGGGTGCTCTGATCGATCGGCCACCGATTGCGATTGGTCAAGTTTTGTGGAGAAGTATGTAAAGGGATTCCTGACCTTTTATGGCTCATTGATCGATCATAAGATTTAGAAGTTCTTGACTGGGGGGTTGTTCTTAACCAATGTGCACTCTAACTATTTACAGTATTCACCCAAAAAATGTTTAATATTGTATTACAAAGAAATCTACACTATGCACATCACAGTCGATAATGCCACCTGCAATTTTTTTCTACAAATTACATTGCATTAATAATACATTAATAATACATTAATAATACATTAATAATACATTATTAATAATAATAACAATAATAATAATATGAAACCCCGACGTGCTACAGAAAAAAAAGGGCAGATTCAGAAAAAAAATTGAGAAAATTTGACATGCATTTCTCATTTTTTAAATTTTGTAAAAATGTGTTGAGCAGTGTAATTAATAATGGCCATCTAGTGAAGACACCGATCATGTAAATTACTCAAATGATTAACAAGGTAGGAAACAGCATATCAATAAGCAACACGTCATTTGTGTAAATCTCTGGAAGTAGTTACATTTGCAAATGGTCACTCCGGGAATCTGAATGTCGGGCTATTCATGTTGTCCTCGGAGCTGCTGACCTTTTCTCTAAACTGTCATTGACGTTGACAAAAGCACACCCATAACTTGCCTTATTTTTGTTATATACAGCTATCAAGTACAGTACGTCTATTATCTAGTGGGTGTGGCTTGGGTGTGCCAATGTTTTTCATTGACCTGTAGTGCAATGATTGAGTCCTGACCTCTGCCTTGCCACCATTTTGTCGATCTGCGCTTGCTTGCTTGCTCGAGGAAATCTTCCTTTAAGGGTATGGATTCATGACACGTCACATTACGTTTTCAGCTGTGGTGATCTTTCTTTTGACAGAACAAGCAGCCGGAGTGTACCACCGGGAGTCTCGCAACGGGAGGTATCAGTTGACGTACAAGGAGGCCAAAGCCATGTGCAAGTACGAGGGAGGAAGGATGGCCACTTATGAGGAGCTGGAGGCCGCTCGACAAATAGGTCTGGAAAACATGTCCACCCCAATCTGGGGATTCATCTTTGTTGAGATTCTAACTCTTAGAGAGGAATTTGTACATCCTAAGTGGGAAATAATTATTTCATCCCTTGCTGAATTTGCTCACTGCAAAGAAATGAACAATAACACCTTTCTGACAGATGTTTAGTCAATAAGCAAGCGTAACAATATTTCCTCCACTAGAGCAAAATAATGCTTGAAACATTCATTTCCACGGGACACTTTGGTTGCTGTTGCATGACGTCCCCGGTGTATTGTAAAAGGGTGTTGACACCATCTTGGTTGGGTGACATCACCGCACTCCAGCCTCTTTTCTCTCAGGGGTCACAACCTCTCCCAACTAATCACCTGTGAGCAGCTCCAGGAGACTTTCCCCTTCAGCAATCTAAGCGGGAGGTCTCCAATTTATCAGGCCTGTTTTGGCATTGGTCTGCTTTTTGTAACAGCAACACTTGACCTCACCAGTAAGAGAAACCAGACCAAGCAAACCCACCAAAAAAGTCTCACGGTGGTCATTAGCAGGCTTTGTTCATGTCAACTGGGGTGCGGCGGAGGAGACGGTGGGCCGTTGCACGGAGGAAAGAATAACGCAATTGACGCATTGGAATTTTTCTTGTTCAGGTTTCCATGTGTGCGCCGCAGGATGGTTCGATCATGGGCGCGTCGGCTACCCCATCGTAAAAGCTGGCGCCAACTGCGGCTTTGGAAAGGTGGGCATCATCGACTACGGCTACAGGATCAACAAAAGCGAGCGATGGGACGTGTACTGCTACAACCCAACCAGTGAGTAGGTTGCTTAAGTTATTGATGCTACCAACAGTGGGCAGTAGAAATCACCTGCTGTAGGACTGAGCAAAAGAAGCTGATTTTTTTTTTTCGGAAGGGTTGCATATTCTACTTTCATTTCTTTCAGTTAGGCTTCCTCCCATAGTCAACAAACCTTGATTTAAGACCATAAATTGCTGTTTAAGTAACGTACATGTTTAGCGTAAACATGTATGTTCGTTTTGTTCGACTATTTTGCGAAAGTGGAGTTTGAGTCATATCACTTGACGATTCAGATTAACAGTGGTAGAAAACATCCTTGCTCCCTTCCTGATTTTGCTTTTTCTTTTTTTTTTGTCGCACGTAAATATTTCCCCTTGTCAAACAAATTTAAATGTTAGCCGAAGACAACACAAGTAAACACAAAAGTCAAAACTAATAACTGGTTGGGAAACCCTCAGCAGCAACAACCAAAATCAAAAGTTTTATTTTGATAACTTTGATGAGTCTTTCACATCGATGACGATGAGATCTGGCCTGCCTCATCATTTTATGCGGCCCGCGAAAGCACATCAGAGATGACAACTTCCTTGACGATTGCTAAAATCTGTACCAAAATTTCAAATTCTCACTTTTCATAAATAAAAGAGATTGTTAGCATTTTCTCGTTATCAATCCCCTCATTGGAGTAACTTAAAATACCGTATTTTCACGACCATTCGGCGCACCGTGTTGTTGGGCACGCCCACCCTTCACTCATTGGCAGACTTCCGCATGCCTGACGTCACTTACGCCCGCCTTTTCTCTATATAAACAGCGTGTCGGCCAGAAGTCAGGCTTTGGAACTCGGCTCATACACTAGACTTTTAATGGCGCCTTATGGTCGTGAAAATAGTTTGAGTATGTTCATATACTTATGTTCTATATGTTCTTGAGTATGTTTTATATATATATTAGAGCTGTCAGTTTAGCGCGTTTTTATTGACATTAATTTAAATGAATTTTATCGGGATCAAAAATTTTCTCGCGAGATTAACGCGGCAGACGTCACAGCGGATGTTACGTTGCTCTATAAATAAACCAGAAACAAAACATCAAGCGTGCTGCACAGGTCCACGCACGTTTGTTTTGCCAGCCACGGCAGCGCGAGACACCGAAAACGGATACTTAAATAGTTTATGAATGGAAAGTTTACTTTTAAAAAGTTGCCAGATTGTTCCACTGACAAGACCAAAGTTACCTGTATGTTTTGCAGTCGTAAACTGAGCTATCATCATAGCACGTCGAGTCTGAAATACCACTTAATGGCCAAGCGCACAGCTGACGTGATTACTGTACTCCGCCCCCTCGTCTCAGACAGACAGCTATGGATCATTTCAAAGTGAAGAAAATGGATGACACGACAAAGAACAAAGTTGCTGAAGCAATCGGCAATTTAAACAGCGTGGGCTAAACTGTTGCTAGAACAGGGGTGTCTTTATTTAGCTCATTTGTGCATAGTTGTCATGTTTGTCCGTCTGCAATCTGACGTTTAAACGAAGTAAATTGCGTTGCAGCTGGGGTTAATCAAGCCGGCGCTCCACTTCCGGGATTGACTATTGGGACTTGTAGTTCTTTTGTTCGATTCGACTTGATATGTTTGTGTTGTATGGTTTCTTATGTTTAAAACAATGACTAATGATGACGAAAATGATACATAGTAAAATCAGGGTTGATTACATTATTTATTAAACGTATTGTTAAATAAAGGTATTAATTAATGTCAATTATATAATATTTACATTGTGATGCAGAAAGATAGATATATTAATTTTTTACTGCATTTATGTGTAGTTTGGGTTATTACCTGCTTCTGATACTTCTGTTACAACTACTACTACTACTACTACTACTACTACTACTTCTGCTGCAAAGTGCTCCAATAAATGATCAAAAAAGTACAGAACGAGAGATCCTTCCATGCTGACCGACAATCCCTATTCAGGGGGCTGTGAAAAACGGAATTAACTGAACAACTCCACTACTGATTGCCAGCGAGAGCCTCCATTACAAGAATCCGAAATGATGTTGACACAAAACCGTAGAGAGACTTCCGAGCAAGAAGGTTCAGCAGAATCAGCATAGCCTGACTGCTGCGTTCAAAGCAAATTTGAGAAAAACGAAGTATGCAACCATTGCTTAAATCCATTATAGGCTGAGTACTAGTTTACCTTAGATGTGCACTTTATAATGTTATATTGCGCTGTTTTGATTCCATAAAAAGAGCTGTTCAAGCAGCTGTTGTGTGACAAAATATTTTTTTCACTGTTGTTGATGGACAGTAATATTGTGTGAGAGATAATGTGTGAATAACTGCTCCAAGTGAAAAATGTTCATGTAAAATTGAAAATCAAAATTGTTATTTCAGTAAATATTTGCATTTTGCACATAGAAAACGGATTCATGATTCCATGTTGGTGAGAGCATTAAAATGGGGGAAAATAGGACAAAAAATATAAAAGGAAATTCAGAAACAATAAAAAAATGCGTGAGTAATCACGATTAACTTTTAGTTAATTTGAGTTAATTATGACAGTTGAGTTTTTAATTATAATCGTTTGACAGCTCTAATATATATATATATATATATATATATATATACACACACACACGCATGCTTTTAAAACCTGCATCTTGCACTAAATCAGACGGAAGCTCAAAATCCAGCATTATGTCGAAATCGTCTCGCCTCATTGAGCAAGTGAAGCTTTGTCATGGTTCCCAGTGATTGGTGACTGTGGTGATGATAATAATGATGATTATGATGATGGTGGCGGTTGGGAGTAACCACACTTAAAGACCAGTCATCCAGTCTGAAGCTCTGCCGACCACCAATGCTCCATGTCAAACACGAGTGACGACATCAAGGAGCTTAATCACTCCAGGATGAGGACGACAGAGTCTGGAATGGAAACCTCAATCTGGTTTCCTCCCTGTGACTTATCGCTGTTACCTTCAGGCTAAACCTGGATGACGTGACGGCATCCATGAATAAGATGTCCACAGAGGAGCGTTTCAAGTCGTCATGACTGTCGACCATCTGCCTGTCTCGAGGATTTGTCATGAAAATGCTCGAGAGAAGAAAGGACAAACGTAGCGAAGCAGTTCTTCAGTTAGTTTAAGCAGCGTCCAATCATTATTATCTTTTGTGTCTTCCAGCCAAAGAGTGTGGCGGCGTTCTGACTGACCAGCAGAGATTCATCCAGTCTCCTGGTTTTCCAGACAAATACCAGGATGACCAGATCTGCTACTGGCACATCAGAGCTCGTTTTGGCCAGAGGATCCTCCTCCATTTTGTAGAGTTTGATGTGGAGGATGACACGGCCTGCTTGGCCGACTACCTAGAAGTGTATGACAGTTATGACGATGTGTCCGGCTTTGCTGGAAGGTGAGGGGTCACTGGGGTGCCCAACGTCACATGACCTCCAACACAGTTACATCAAATCACCTTTAAACGTTTTTTTTCCCTCCAGATTTTGTGGTGATTATCCACCCCAAGACATAATCAGCACAGGTGAGCCACTATTATTGTACTGGATTTCCAAACAAAACAAAAAGAAACAGGGCGACACAGTAGTCGGGTGGTTACCACATCTACTCTCAATTTTAAGGTTAAGAGTTGAATTTTCACTTCTGGTCTTCCTGTGGGGATTTGCATTAAGGTTCATTTTCCTGTATGAGTTTTCTGTGGGTACTCGTTCCTCAAAAATAAAATTCAACAACAAAAAATACATTTTGGTAGAGTCTAAATTGGCCAATGTGAACCCTGCAATTGGGATAACCCAAAAGAGGATAAGATGTTGGAAAAAAATGAAGGATGGGTGAAGAAAATGAATACTTTTTGTCTGATGAAATGTTTCTTTCCAGGAAACGTGATGACGCTGAAGTTCCTCTCGGATGCTTCAGTCACCGCAGGGGGCTTCCAGTTACAGTACTTTGCCATGAATGCATCTGCGTTTTCACAGAACTATACTGACTATTTCCACTGACCAAGATCAATAATAATTGCATCCGGAGTATTAAACAAATGCTAAATACAAATGCTGTTTAAACACTAGTGAGTACCTCTTTGACGTCAAGACTTGACTTCTATGTTATTCCCAATTTATGAAATGAATAAAATATTATATATAATGTATTGTAAACTGTTATACAGCTGTACGATGATAAATAAATAAATACCATTGGAAGGGGAAAAAGATTGATTTTATTGCACTGGAAACGCAGCCTGCTCCTCGGGGGTGGAACAGGATGTGACGTAGAGGGGTCAAAGGTAATTTTGACGTATGCGTGGTGCTTTGGCGCCAGCTATTTCGCGGGACAGTGGGACAGCAACGCGGGGTGTAATTTATACGAAAGAGCAGACCGAGTGTCGTTTAACTAAACAAGCCGACACTTGAAGCACATCGGGCGCTGAAATCTCGAAGAGGTCGGCTGCTGTCCTTGCTGCTTTTGGCGGTGCGTCATTTCTGCGGCTAACTTCGCTTTAGGAGCCCGAGCTGAGCAGCGGTTCCGTGCTCCGTGTGTGGCGTATGTACCCGTGTTGTTTTGTATAATTTTGTGTTGTGTTGTAATGTGTTTTTTTTTCTTATTTGGCGTACAGTACGTTCATGTTCTATAAAACACGTGTGGCCAGCAGTAGTTGTTCGTCAAGCGGGTTCTTGTTTGTTGCCTTCTTGCTAGCTGTGCTAACTTGCGCGAGCTAATTAACTTTCAGTTTTGTCGCAAATCTCACATTTCCAAGTGCGCCAGGTCGCTGCAAATTTGTAATCCATTTTACGATGAGGGGAAATTCGTGACACATGCATGTATACGTACACGGACCCGCACAAAATGTTTTGTGTCAAGATCATATCAGATTGATATTGCTTTGGTTACAGCGCTGAATATCCTGAAGGCATGTTCATATTTTACTCTGATGTATGTGATTAATTTGTGGTTTCATGTGGTCCTTTAAATAAGGGAAACCAACCAGTGATGTAGTGTTGAGGTTACTGTCATTTTAATTAAGGGGGGGGGGACAGTCCAACCCAACTGACCAATATGCACAGTTTAATATTCAGAAATTCTGAATATTAATATTCTGAATCAGAATATTAATTTATCGTTGTCTATTTCTGGATAGGGGCGGCCCGGTAGTCCAGTGGTTAGCACGTCGACTTCACAGTGCAGAGGTGCCGGGTTCAATTCCAGCTCCGGCCTCCCTGTGTGGAGTTTGCATGTTCTCCCCGGGCCTGCGTGGGTTTTCTCCGGGCACTCTGGTTTCCTCCCACATTCCAAAAACATGCATGGCAGGCTGATTGAACACTCTAAATTGTCCCTAGGTGTGAATGTGAGCGTGGTTGTTTGTTCGTCTCTGTGTGCCCTGCGATTGGCTGGCAACCGATTCAGGGTGTCCCCCGCCTACTGCCCGAAGACAGCTGGGATAGGCTCCAGCACCCCCCGCGACCCTAATGAGGATCAAGCGGTTCGGAAAATGGATGGATGGATATTTCTGGATAATTTGTCACTGCCTGGTGTTGATACTTGTGGAGTTTCGACCTTAAACGTCTGCCCATGCCGATTATGTTGTGTGGTCTGTCAGCCTAAACACAGACAGCATGGGTGCCACTTGAAATGTACGTTGAAATTGTGAAATTAGATATTGGCATTAAATCAGAGTTGGACATTTGGACTTGAAATGCAATTCCATCCTTGATCCAAAATTACCTTGACGATGAAAATTTGTTTTGATTTAGTATTTCTGACCAAATAAATAAATAACAGTGTTGTTGCTTACACAGGTGTGAAAAGTTATTTAGTTTTACCGCTGTCAAGTAAAACTAAATAATTGTCCTGTGATACATTACATTGGCGACGCATTGACTAACATGGAGATGAATGCTTAGACAGTTAATGATGCAGCGGATCAAAAAATTCACGGTTCTGATCGGGTCGTGAATTAGGTTGCCACGACCTCATTCAGTTCCACGCATCCAACCAGAGGCTCAAGACACTGCTCGAAAGAATGACACTGCTCAATTAGCATGCATTTCAGAGGGAAAAAACATGGCCATGCTAAAGGCTTTTCCTTTCAGTCCTAAAAAGCAAAAGAAAAATTCTAATAGAATCATATTCTTAATAAATGAAATTTGTTTCTCCAATTATTGTAATGTTGGTGTTTTCATGTTCAATGTTTTTTTTAAATTGTGAATTAAAAGAATTCAATGTTTTACTACAAATTTCCTTTAAATGATTTAATACCACCTGATGCGGATTCGAGTTTCAATAATTTGGTGTTATAGAGAGCCTTGTACCCATCTAAATTCACCAGAATGCGCACAGATTGACTTCTCAAAAAACGGAGGCATTATTGACACTCACTGATTAGTTGAATGCATCCTTGACTATGTTTTCTGGTTGTATATTTTGTTTGAAAATCTTTCCACAAGGTATATACTTGACTATATTATTATTTAAAATGAGTCTGTGTGCGCCCCATCACACTGCAAATCTTGGTTAAATGACCGCAGTCATTTTAGGCAGGAAGAGTTTTCAATCAAATTATCCTTTTACATCGGGTACTTGTAAATGCATTGCGTCGTTTTACACATGAATCGTTTTTAAATCAATTCTAACATTTTAAAGAGAATCCCAAATCGAAATCACGATTGAAATTTTGATTAATCATCCAGCCCTAAAATACAGTCAGCATTCAAAGATACTTTCGTGACTAACAAACATTGAATTTGGGAGGACCATCACCCCCTAACAACACAAGCTAATCAAGGATGGCAAACACAAAACATTTTCCTTTTTACTTTCACTGGCAACACCGGTTTATGACATCATAAAAACACGAAATAGCAGAACATCTCATTTTAGTTTGTTACAAAATAAGTACCGGTATTCCCCCCGCCCTCACCCCGCAACCCCCATTCTCTTCACGAAGGCTGTGCTGCAATAAACGATGATGGCGTCGGCGGAGCCTCCGAACAACTTCAGCATCGGCCCCTTGCTGGAGTGTCTGGAGGACAGCGCCGCTGGACGCCCTGAGCAGACTGACGCCTACCTCACCATTGCCAAGTACGTCTCGCCGATTTCTTGTTCATCAATTCTCTTTCCACTTTTGTTTTCTTTCCTTTTTTTAATACATATATTTACATGTGTTTTATTTGTATTTCTTTATTTTATAATAGTCGGCTCAGTGGAGAGGAAGGCCGCCAGTTTCTTCCTGCCGTGACAAAGCACTTTTCTCGCTTGGGTAATGCCATCTTGGTAAGTCTTTATTTGAAAGCCGGAGAGCTCTCCTTCGACAGCTACGCTTGTTAGTGAACTGCTGCCACTGGTGTCGTCGACAGAGTCATGTAAGCAGTCCGCATGCTGAGCTGAGCCAAGCCGCTCTCCAAGCTTTGGGCTTTTGTGCCTATCACTCGCACGTTGTCTCTGGAGTGTCTGGTATGTTTAGTTTTTACTTGGTAAAACATGCATTCCATTTTTACAAATTGGTACCCTAATCATACTCAACTAATTCAGTGCCAGCCATTTTCAGATCTTTTTTTTCATAAACATGAAAAAATATCAATCAGTACCTGTGATTGAAGGTGTGCCTCTGGCAGTCATTTCAGTTGGCAAATCTAATTTGAGGTACAAGTGTTCTTAGTTCGGATGTGGTCACGGAACACGTTAAAAGTGTAAGTAAAGGCACCGCTGTATTGTGTATTCCTGTTTTCCAGAAACGTTCACCACAGAAATCCTGTCCGCACTTTGCTCCCTGGTGACCAAATCGCCGGAGAAGAACACTTGCACCAGAGCCTTATGGGTCATCTCCAAACAGAACTTCCCTGCCGCTATGGTGGGCAAAAAGGTTGGCACCGACACATACAATGATGGTCCTTTCTCATGAGGCACCGTACTGATTTTGTGATCGATCCGCTCAGGTGCCGTGTATACTGAGCATGCTGGAGAGCGTTTGGAGCAAAGGGGAAGTGCAGTCGGTCGTCATGGAGCATGAGGCTCTGAATGTAGTCATCAGGTAACTTTTACCGTTCTTGTACATGTTCGTCCATTCCATTAGAATCAGGGGTGAATGCGGTTTCGATACGTGGCAAAAACTAACGGAGGGTGCAGTTAACCAGACTTGACTAATGGCCTGAGTGGGCTTCTGGTGCGGCGGAGATTTGAGCGGAGCGCGCTGTTGGTGTGATGTGATGTAACCCAAACCCTTTGTCCCTAACTAACTCAACTTTAACAATAGAACTACCAACATTTTCAGAGTACTAACTCAGTCTCCCAGTGCCACAAAGCAAGGCCAAAGTAAGACAATTTGTTTTTTGCTGAAGCAGGTTTCCCACGGGTCCTTAAAGGTCATAAAAATCCATAAAAATTTTCAGGGGAAGCTTCTAAAATCAATAAAAATCCTTAAAAAAATGTTTTTATTCGAAAATAAATTGAAGTTTTATATTTCCTAAATTAACATTTTTCTTAGTCTACTTTATTTGAGAATGAATTCAAGTTTTTTTCATTTTCCTACCTCACTTTCCTGGTGCTTGTAGGCTGCTGGAGCAGGTTCCAGCTCAGATGGGGGAGTGGGCCGTGTGCTGGGCCAAGCTCGTCATCCCTCTGGTGGTGCACTCGGCTTCCAAGGTGCGACTGCGGGCAGCGGCTGCCTTGGAGATGGGTCTGCCTTTGCTGCTGCAAAAACAGATGGAAGTGGCTGCTATCATCGAGCCCTTGATGTCTGCGGTGGGTAACCATCCTCTGAAGGTAAACGTTGATCTTAATGACAAAAACGATTCATCCGGGTTTTGTTTCTCTTCACAGAAACTGATTCCAGAGCTGCAGAAGCTTTTCATGTCCAAAAATGAAATGAACGTCCTCAAGCTCTGGCCATTATTTGTAAAACTTCTCGGGAAGGTACACTTGTTACAGCGTAATTAATAGGCTACAAAGTTTATCTTTGCGCTCCACCAAAGTGAAACCAGTAAAAAAAAAAAAAAAAAAAAGACCGCGAAAACAATCCATAGAAGTTTGTATTTTGGGTTTGTTTGTCCATCTGTGTGTTAACTAGCAGTCCATGTACTCGAGGGTGGGGAACAGGCAATTCTGGGGGGGTTGACGGTTTTATTGATGCGGTGGTGACTACTAATATACAGAAAAAGGATAAACACTATTTGTGCTCGGGCTGAAGGATCTCCGGATTTGGAATCTAAATTGTGACTTCAAACAATGATTTTGTGCAAGCTCAACAAACCTCATGTTTGCTTCTCAGCTGCTCCACCGAGGAGGTCCCTTTATCAACTCGTTGCTCCATTTGGAGGAGCTGGGCTTTCGTAGCTCCTCTCCTACCGTCAAGAAAATCGCTTTTCTCGCCTGGAAGAGTTTGATCGATAACTTTGCTCTTAATCCAGGTGAGTCTTTTTTTCCTCCCCCCCCGGCCACCCTACGTTTCTTTTTAGCTCCTCTAACTGCAATCTTGTTTTTCTCAGACATCCTTTGCAATGGAAAGCGCATGAAGCTTCTCATGCAGCCCCTCATGTCGATCAATATTCGTACAGAGACGCTAATGCTGACCAAGGTGGAGGTGTGGTGGTACCTCGTGGTCCAACTCGGCCCAAACCTGTCGCCCCACTTTGATTTGGTAGATGAACTTTTTGTTGTTGTTGTTGTTCTCCAATTTCCATTTTGCATTCGACTTGGAGCTGCTTTAAAAGTAATCATTACTGCTTTCGGTCTCCTCAGGTGTCACTGCCATTGCTACAGTGCACCATTGGCTCTGAAGCCACCTCGGCCCCAGCCACCCCTGCCAGAGGTCAGAATGGCCTTGCAACACCCAGCACACCCAAATCTGGTACGTTCAAATCCTCAGCAGAAACATTTGACTTGTATTGTTTGGGAAAACACACACACACACACACACACACACACACACACACACACACACACACGAGACCTTTTTGGCATTTCATTTTTCATTTTATGTTTATTTTAATAGGTACTGATGCCACAACATAGACAAAAGAAAAAACAATCTCCAATGCACAGCATCACACTATTTATACCTAATGCTATGATTTGATGTATCAAATGCCTTTTTTAAGGTCGACGACACCTCCCTTGTCTGGTTAGATTTGTATTTTTTTCCTCCAACAGATAGCAATTTGCTCTTTCTGTGGAATATTTGGGTCTGAACCCAAATTGTGATGGGTGCAGATAATCATTTATTTATTAGTGACCCATGAGTTGCACTGCTATTACCTTTTCTGGAATCTTTGCGAATACAGGAAGAATACTGATAGGCCTATAATTACTCACCTGATCACCTGTCCTAGATTTAACAATCGGAATGACTTTTGCTTGTTTCTATTTTCCTGGGAGTTTTCCAGTAATCAGGGAGTGGGGGGAGGGGGGGTATTAATGAAGTGAGTAAGTGGTTCATTCAGTGTACTCCAGAATATTTAAAAAAATATATATATACATCCATCACCTGAAATCCTTTTCCTCACAAGGGTTTTGGGTGTGCTGGAGCCTATCCCAGCTGTCTTTGGCAGTACACCCTGAATTAGTTCCCAGCCAATCGCAGGTCGCACACAGACAAACAATAACCAATCGCAATGACAATCAGATATATATCCAAATAAAACAACTATTTTGAATGTGTGTTTTTAAATTTAGTGTATTGTAGTCAAAACCTTTTTTTTTTCTCTTCTCCCCAACTGTTTGCAAATCCACAATTCCAGAGTTGTTATCACCAGTAGGAAAAGGCCAACCAGGTTGATTACATTTACAAAAAAAAGTAAGATCTTGAGAAGCGTGCAAATACTTTTTCACTGCTCAGTACTGGCCAGGAATACTTGTTTTCAAGTATAGACAGCACAAGCCTGCTGGGGTTTAAATAGTTCATTAGCAGTACCGAATGATTTCTATCTGTACAGTCACCCCATGAGCACACCCTTCAGATTTTTGTGAATACTGTACATCGTTTCCTGGCACAATAAGGAAGAAATTATTCTTTGCTATCTGTGCTCGTCTAACAGTCTGAATGTATTGTTCCACCAACATAACTCAACACAAAACCATTCATATCGATACCTGATTGGAAATAATTTGTGCAGCAACCATTTTCCAGCACTGCCTTAACCCTCTTATTAACGGATTCTACCAGAGCGTCACGTTGTCACTGGAGTCTTCTTCCACTCCTACGGTAGCTGTGTTGCAGGCATTTTTTTATGGCTTTAAACATTAGCAGTTTTTTTTGTTTCCAGCAGCCCCAACGGCATTGAATAGCCTGACACCCAATTCGTCTCGACTGAACCTGAACTCCAGCATGCAGCCCTCCTCTTCCTCCTCCGTCCCCTCCATAAAGTTGCTGGGCCTGGAAATGTTGCTCCACTACTTCCTGGGACCTGATGTGGTCTCCACAGCGACCAAAAGAAAGCTGGTCCTGACTCTCGGTGAGCGATCCACTCTTACTATTCTTGAAATGCTAAATGTAGCAGCCGCTGCTACACTCCGCTATAAATGCTTTTGATGTGGTTCCAGAGCCTTTGAGGTATCCGCTGTTGAGTCCTGCTTCTTCCTTTAGCAAGCATGCTCCTGCACTCATCTCCAGCATCAAAGATGGCTTCAACAATGTCGGCAAGGATGCTCCAGGTGTGCTTCGCTGTTTCTTTGTTCGTAGAACCGATTTTTATCTTTATATATAAATACTAAATCATCTCGCGTCACCCAATTCTTTGAACTTGCGCACGGGAATTGACATTATACATACATTGGACATTTATTTTAACAACGTTAAGCCACACTTACTAAAATTTTCGTGATAAAACTATCGGTCTCCTCAAGAATATTAAGGTCACAAATGTATAAGAAGTTCACTGAACTTCTGGCAGTTCATAGTTTTTGTTTTTGTTGTTTTAGTCAACAAGGGATGTTTATAATCAAAAGCCTCTTAAAGGTGGATTACAGTTTGCAGTGATTTAAAAAAAAAAAAACGTATCTCGCCATGACTAGACCAGCCAATTAGACACTGTACGAACAGAGGGCCAGACCAGGGGATATGATGCCTCATTCATTTGCTCATGTACACCACCGGTGACGGAGGCTTATTGGGATACACAGACGCTTCTCGCAAAAGAGTCTTGATAGTTTTTCCTCTCCGGCATATATTCCAGTTAGCAACAAATGTTGCGGCTGAACATCACATGACCAAACTAAAAAACAAAAAACAAACAGGTGAGCCGTGATTGGTCATTGCCGCAGCCTGAGTTACTGTGATGTCATTTTTAGACGACAGTAAGTGGCAAACTGGGGCGCCCATTGAGATGGATAAAAAGAGGGGGATTTTGATGCCTAATTTGTATTCCACAAATGCAATATTAATCAGAATACCATGTTTAGACTACTGGCGGGGAATACAACATATTGTAAAGAACATTTTGGTGTTGACTTCCCCTTTGAAATTGGCTTCTTAAAAGCTGGACGTAGCCTGTTATTTATTTAGCTAAACTACCAGTTGTTTTTTTTTTAAACTATAAATTGACATGTTTTCTTGACTTTGACTTCATATTTCCTCAGATGCCCTTTTGGCACTTCTATGGGATCATCTTGTACATTATGTGATGCTGACCATTGAGTCTGGTAAGCGCTTTGTTCTCTGTCCAAAGTATTTTCTGTTAAGAGTAAATTTTAAATGTGTGTCTATATATATATTTTTAATTCTATCAGGAGTGTCCAAAATGCACCTCCGGATCCATGGGTTCCAATAGCCATCATGCATCCCTAGTTTCAATACAAACAATAACACCCCCCCCCCCCCCACCCCCGCTTAAAAAAAATATTACATCTGACATAGACCACTACACATTTTGAGTGTCAATGTGTATAGAATTAAATTTCCAGATAAAAAAGAGAAAAGAAACCAAATAGAACCATAGTTTTATTTTGAGTGTTACAAAGAGTAATTTGCACTGATTTGGTTGATTTGCCCATATAACATAGAAATAGAAATATACTCTATAAAATAGCATATAATATATACTCATTTATGATTACACATGTTTGTGTTTATATCCATCTATTGATTTGAGCCAATTTCCTTTGTTCTTAATCCATTGCCGAGATATCATATCTGTATCGGCAGAACAGAGTCCCAAATCCAATACTCTGGGGGGGAAAAAAAAGTGTGGTCGGGGCTTCTCAACTCTGGGGAAAAAATGTGGACATTCCTGATTCATGTCTTAATGCTGTTGTGGCTCCCACACTTTGAGGAGGGTTCTTAAGGCAATAGTTCCCTCCCTTGTCGTGCCACATAGAGGACTCGTGATTGGGTCTGGGTTTCAGATCATTAGGGAGGCAGGTGAAGAGACCCCATCCTTGCCCCCTGCCCGACTCAGTGCCACCGTCATCAGTTTAAGTCTGAGCACTCACTTGTTAGTGTGACTTTGATGAGAAACAACCGCTGAGGGCTCCTTGCCCAATGATGTTGACCACGCTTCATCAGTCGCGTGACTCTCTGTAGGGTCGTGTTTGTGTTTGCTGATTGCTTTGTGTCTGCAGGAAGTAAGAAGGAGCGACACGGCTGTGAAGTTCTGACCCTCATGCTTCAAGCCCTACAGAACGTGGTGTGCTCACAAGTTCTTCCTGCAGACAAAGTGCTGGTAAGAGTGTCCTCCTCTTATCTTCTCAGCGAAGGGATGCTATTTCAAAGTAGGGTTGGGAAACTTAAGTCACGTGAAGCAATTGGTGAGACCTCTCGTGCAATGCTAATTCAAAAAAAAAAAAAAGAAAGAAATAAGAGGAACTACCGTAATTTCCGCACTATAGAGCGCACCTGATTATAAGCCGCACCCACTACGTTTTAGAGGAAAACCAATTTTGTACATACACAAGCCGCACCCGTATATAAGCCGCATGTGCCCACATTAAAACATGTCAACATATTTACAAAGAAAGACGGTACACAGAGAGAGTTTTCAAAGTTTTAATAATATAACTTAACAATAATAATAAGAATCTAACTTTCTTCCCAAACGGTGCCTGTGACGCGGCAGTAAAACGCTAGCAACATGGTAACAACACGCTAGCAACAGAATAGCAATGCGTCATATGCCTTTCTTTTTGCATTTTCCATGATGAGGGTATGTTCACGCTAATTTAATTTATGCACAAGACAAGAAGTTGCAGTCTTCCTCGACGCATATATTCCAGCGGTCTTAATCTGACCGTTTCTACTCGAGCGCCCCTGGTGGCCGTTAGAAGAATTACACAAATTGGCCGCATCACTGTATAAGCCGCAGGGTTGAAAGTTTGGGGGGGAAAAAGTAGCGGCTTATAGTCCGGAATTTACGGTAATTTAAAAAATATTTGGTTTTAGTCAATTGAGATGCTCCTAGGTCGTCACGTTCAACTTTCGGAACGTTGACAATAAGATACAAGACCTTTTTTGTGGAGCCAGAGTGCAGTTGGATTACGGATATATACGGAGATTCCGTGAATAGACAATGGGATCCACAGGGAAAAAAATGTAAAAAGGTGAAATTGGAAATATCATATGTACAGGCGCTCACCGTATTTACGTCTTGTTCTCTTCAGGTTCTCTTCGAGAGCACCGTTAAAGGCATCTCCCCGCGTGTACTAGGCTCCGCCTCCTACCAAGTGGGCAAGATGGATGTGCTGAATGTGAGCTTTAGGCTCGTCTCTTCACTAATGCCGTGATGGAGACAACTGACCCTTGTTGTTTCTCCCTAGGGAACACCGGCACTGTTCCTCATTCTGCTCCTCTTTGACAGCAACACGCTGGCGGCCTACATCAAAGACGCCAGGTGACTTCAGTGACTTTTTCTTTTAAGCGCTGTGATTGAGTCTTTTGTTTCACCACTAATAATTGCCCTTTGGCGGCATGCGACTGTGCTATCATATTTTCACGAGTTATTCTCGTTTCGTTTGCCTTCCTGCAAACGTGACAGATGGATATTTTTGTTTCCCCGGAAGAAACATTTGATTTCTCTGTGTGCGTGCAGGTTTTATCAATGCCTCCAGACACTCGTGGGCTGCAGCTTGTCGGGCCCCACCTCCCCACTAGCCTTCGCCGAGGCAGTGTTGGGCGCCGCTGGCTGCAGTGCCGCCTCAGTGCAGAGTAAGGAGCACCTGTTGAGGATGTGGAGCGTCGTGGTCGCCCCGCTCACAGACACAATCACACAGGTACACTGGAAAAAATCTTCCAAGGCGATCATTTAAAAAAAAAAAAAATGGTCATTGTATTTGGTTTGCAAGATAACTTGTCTTTTTTCCCATATTATTTTCATAATGCATTTTATTTATTCTAAAATATTCAATCTGTAAATGAGCTTTGCTCCGCTTGGAACTCGGTTCTCCTCAATTCAGTGTAGAAAACAGCTTTGCTCTGATTGGTTAGTTACAGATTTGGGTGTCTTGTGGCCATTGTGTCCCTCCTAAATATGTTAGCTCCAATTAAATTGACAAAATGATGCCCAGTTTGTTGTTTTTTTTTTTAGTTTAAATTGATATTATCCACCAACACGTTGATGCTGCACGACCACCTAGAGGGCACTTTGAGCCTGACTCACCTGTGTGGCTGTGTACTGTGGGGCCTGATTTGTAAATGGCTGATGTTGAGAGAACTTCTACTGACGCTAGCAACAGACTTCTGCCCTCCGCCATGGAAGTTCAGCAGTCTTGAACATTATACATACAAGCAGGAGCAGCTAAAGCAGGTGTCTTGACTGTCAGCAGTGGAGTGGCGGCGCAACACAAACATTATACATATGTAAACAATTGAGAGAGTGGCGACGTACGTTGTTGGTTTCAAACTGTGAAAGTGTTTTAAATCTCGTTGCAGTCTAATGAAGTCAACCAAGGGGACGCCCTGGAGCACAACTTCAGCGCCATGCACTCAGCCCTGATGTTCCCCATCACTCACCTGCTGAGCGGCGCACCTCAGCAGCAGGTTTGCATTCACAAATGTTAATTCATCACAAAATTTGTTTTGAGAGTTTCCTAAAGACTCTTCCTTTACAGGCAGCCCAGAAGTCCATGCTGTCTACTTGGTCCAAACTGTACAAGGTGTTCGCGCGCTGTTCGGCTCTGGTGGTTACCGCCGAGGAGAACGTCTGCTGTGAGGAGCTCTGTGTTAAACTGGCCGCCGCGGTGGATCGAGATACTCTCACGGTAAGAGCATTTACACTATTGTCGACCAAGGGAACTTTTGTCAAGCCGGCCGTGGCGACAGTCAACTGACTCTTGGTCTGACGATCTGAAGCAAACAGGGAACATGTACATGTCTATCAGAGTATGCGTTACGATAGTAGGCAGACGTATTTGCCATAAATGCAAAGAAGTCTAACAATCTTGGAAATATGATGAGGATGACCATGTCTTCACCATAACGGCTGACTAAGTTGTCTTGGTGAGTTGGAGTCACTCACAGTGCTTGTCGATCACTAAATAGATTGTTTTGCAATCAAAAGCCATTCGGAGGTTTGGGCTGATTTATAGAATGAAATCACTGTTCAGATGTTAAAGGATTTAATGGGCTATAGCACATATGTCAAAGTGCCGGCCCGCGGGCCAGATCTGGCTCGCGAGAAGGTTTTCAGTGGCCCCTGGGATGATGTTGATTTATTATTAGAACCGGCCCGCGGACGGCCGAGAGCCCACAGATCTTTTACACGCACCAATACTACATTTCCCACAATGCAACTGTGCCGCGCCAAGCAATCGGGCGCTTTATTTCAATATTTACTAGTGCAGCAGTCGTTCGGATAACAGTGACGTTAGCTTGCTGATATCCATCAAAAAATGGCAAAACGGAAGGTGGACACCGAGAACCGGGGGGTTTCAAACAAGGTGGGAGTCAGAGTACATGTTCACGGACGTAGCTGTAAAACCTGTGTGTCTTCTGTGTGGAGAAAGTGTGGCCGTATTGAAAGAGTATAATCTGAGACGACAGCATGAAACGAAACGCGCGGACAAAAACAATAATATGGACATCGAACAAAGGCTACAGAAGGTTGAGGAATTAAAACGAAGCCTCAAATCTCAACAGGCTCTGTTCAAAAAAGCCAAATCACAAAGCCAGGCTGCTGTCAATGCCAGTTTTATTGTGGCAGAAGAGATCGCTAAATCAGCCCGGCCATTTACGGAGGGGATTTCATTAAAAAAACTGTATGCTTAAAGTTTGTGGCGAAGTTTGCCCTGAAAAAGCAACTCTTTTTAAGCGTGAGCATGAGCAGAAACACCATTGCCGAGCGAGTAGAGCAGTTGTCCATTAATCGAAAGAGCAGCTTGTGAAAAGGGGAAAACAGTTCATCGCGTACTCCTTGGCTGTGGATGAGAGCGCCGACATTTCTGACGTTGCCCAGCTGTCAATCTTCATCCGCGGAGTGGACTGAAGCCTAAGCGTGACAGAGGAGTTTTTGGCTTTACGTCCTATGCATGGCACAACTACGGAGCATGATTTATTTGAGGAGTGAATGATCGAAAATTGCTATTATTTGGGGGGTTTTCTGTAAATGTAGCCCAATTTTGCTAAAAGAGAAAATATGGGCTATTGCTGGTGCTTCTTTTCATTCAATGTTGATGGGTATTTTTATCCAAAGAAACTTTGTCTTTTGTGCCTGTCGAAAATTAAAGTTTATGGATAAGCCATAAGAAAATGTTGCTTTATTTATTTGATCATATTGAAATGAAGTTGTTAGGTTTTCAGTAGATTCAATTCGGTTCAATAAACTACATGCGGTAGGTTTAAAAATTTTCAATGAACATTCGATCAGTCCGGCCCTCGGCTTGGAGCAAAATTTTTTATTTGGCCCTCCGTCCATTTGACTTTGACACCCCTGGGCTATAGGATTATGGGCATCATCTCTACAGTCTTGAGCGTGTTCTGCTCCAGGTTGCGTTGTCCGCCCTAGCTGCTCCAGTCCCTGTCATTATAAAGACTCGTCATTCTCTCTGATGAGGCCGATGACTGTTGTGTTGTCTGCAGACGTAAGGATTGACAGCCGGGTGTGCTGAGGTGCAGTCGTTCATGTAGAGCAGGGGTGTCAAACCCATTTTCGTCGCGGGTCATATTTTACATGCCGTTTCCCTTGGAGGGCCATTAGGACTGAAATCAAAGCAGGAAGTTAAGAATAACTGTTTATTCAACTATTGCTTAAGTTACTGTAATGAGCTGTTTGGCAACAAGAAAATGCTAACGATCTCTCTTTCATATGGGATGAATTTTTGGTACATATTTTAGCAAGCGTCATGGATGTGGGCATGTTTGATTTGCTTTCGCAGGCCGCATAAAATGATGTGGCGGACCACATCTGGCCCCCGGGCCTTGACTTTGAAACCTGTGGTGAAGAGGAGATCCATATATTTGGTTATGTAAGGATTATTTTGAAATTGATCTTATCACCACGTTGGCTGCGCGCTACTGTCATGCATAGCATGAACAATTGTTGCTGCGGTTGGCTTGACTTCTTTTTCGTGACAGTGTACACAAAAATAAGCAGGCAGAAAAAAATGCCTCGAATTTTTAAGAATCCAAGTACTTGAATTACTCCGTGTTTTTGTGTCATCCCTAGAATATGTACACATAATATATTTCATAATTTTAAACCCACACCTGAGTAATTTATGTGTATACATTTCCTTTTAACACTTGTTTTTTGTTTCAGGTTCCATCCACGCTGACAACTGTTGCCTGCATCCTTCAAGTCATGGTGGAATGTATGGACTTCTCTCCCTACACGACACAGTTCCAGCAGAAACTCAAGTGTAAGTCCACTTATTGTTAGACTTAAAACGTGATCAAGATTTTCAATCATTGATCAGCAAGTTTCCAAAAAAAAAAAAAGATCTGATCACCAGATGGAACAAATATTTATTTCAATAAATATATAATACATAATTGTCTACTGTTTACAAAGTAAAAATCTAATTCTTCTCAAATAGTTTTGCCCATGTTGAACAATCTTGAGGAAGGAAAGGGTGGGAGTGAAATATTTAACAATCGACCAGAACTTGGTCTTTTTTTTCCTCCCCCAGACGGCCTTTCCACCTGCTTGAGTGGTGTTGAGATCGATTTTGTCTGAGCTGTCTGATAAATTAAACACTAATATATTTGCTACAGTACCTCAAATGACTGAAGTATTTGCCCGTACTATATCACAAAGGAAAGCGCTACGTGTGTCTGTTAAGAGCTGAGCTGAGCTGAGCGACACAATCTACGCGCAGCAAAAGAATCTACCAGTAGCCGCCAAAATTCAGGAAAACAGAGACCCAATCGGAGCAAAGGTCATTTAGTGGCAGTGTACACGACATGATGTGGCTGTAAAGTCTCAATTCACAGATCTGATCGATGTCAGCGTTATCAATTGCATCGGTGAGTTACGACTTTACAGCCGATTACTAAATTAACAAAACGTGCAAACCATCGTCTGATCTGATAGAGTGGGTGAGTTCTGTTATAGCAAATTATTTTCACTTTGGACAATTTAGTTGACACTTTTGTCTTGTGATAGCAAACTGGCCTAAAAACAAACGTCCTCCTCTTGCAGCTCCTCACACTCCAGTCAACTGGACCAAGAAGAGAAGCAAGGCTCTCGGCAACCTGTCCACCTTCCATTCGCTGCTGGTTCAGTGTCTGGATGTTTACCTGGCAGCGGAGGATGTTCCATCAGAAACCACCGGCATGGCCCTGCTCTCCGTCTTGTCTGCCCTCTTCACCAACCTGGTGCTTGCCAACGCTGTAAAAGAGGCTCTGACCGACCTCGTTCCGCATCTCGTTGGTCTCTACAAGCAAGCGACCTGCGAGCCCCCCAGATTCACGACGCAGATTATGACCAAAGTGGGTTCTCTTTTGTCTTCTCCCAAAGTTGAATTAGTATAATGAACGCTTTGCCCCCTGCAGATGGAGAAGCTTCTGGGAGAGGTCTTGGTCTGCATTCAGAGCCGCTCCAACTTGGCCACCGACAACGAGCTCCTGGCTCTGCTTTCACCGTTGCTCTGTGTGCTGTTCCCACACAAAAACAAGCAGCACCGCACGGCTGTCACCCACTTCTGGAATTCCACCTTTGCTAATGCGGTCGGCCTCATCTACCCGGATGAGCTCAGGTGAAGACCTCCGCCTCTTATTGTCATTTGGCAATCATTGTCATTAGAGGTTACTTTGGAACCATTAGCTGCACCTGACGTTTGGCCCAGGTAACTGCAATTTCGTATTCACCGGGTTTCTTCACAGGCCAGTTCTGAGCCAAGTGAAGCAAAAGACTCCCATCATTCTTCCTGGCTTTGAGACTGTCAATGTGGCCGACGAGCTCAGTGGACAGTATTCCGTGAGTCATCCTGAATTTTTGCCCCGCCCCCCTCCTAGTGTTTCTCTTACCTGCATTTTTTTTTTTCTTCAGAGCGAGAGTTCCCAGTTAGAAACCAAACTCAGTGGTGTGACAGTTGCCTCTACTACGAAGAGGGACTCTCTGCTTGTAGAGAGGGAGGAGCTGAGTAGACGAAGCTCCTTGAGAACCCCCAAATCTGTTTCTGTAAGTTGCACATCACGTCTGAAGTTGCGCCGAAACTTTCTTCTGTCCTTTTGCTTTAAAAAAAAAAAAAAAAAAAAAAAAATTCCATTGGCAGACAAAACTGGAGTTTGGCTCCACCAAGGTTCCTCGCAGGGAAGTACTGGATGAGGAGGCCTCCGTTGACTTTGTCTTCATTCCACCGGAAGCAAAGGAGAGAGTTTTAACAGAACACCAGAAGGAAGTTAAAAGGACCAAGAGGTACAGTTTGTCATTAATTCCATTCTATGTTTCATGCCTGTGACAATTTTTTTTTTAATTCACGATACCTTATTTTCACGACCATACGGCGCACTGTATTAAAAAAGGCATAGTGTCATCTGGAGTCGCATCATTAAAGCCATCTCCTCCAAGCTGTTTATCTAGCTTCACAGCTGTATTACTACCACGGAGTGATGGATCTCATCATGGGAGCCGCCGGTCGGGTTTTGCGCTGCCTCTGGCTACAGGTTTCTAGCAGCCATTCAAAGTTTCGGTTTTCATCTCCTGAATGGCCCGCTAAATATTTTTGGAGACATGATGCAATGATGTATGCACGCCAGTAGTCCTTTAGTGAGAGATCGTGATCCGAGTCCACAGCCTCAACAAGATGTTACAGGGTGTTGCATTTATAGAGAGCCTTGAAAGCACGGATGATGCCTCGGTCCAAGGGCTGAATCAGCGATGTAGTGTCTGGCGGCAGGAATTCGATTTGCACACCGATGCTGCCGCGCCACCATCCTTTCCCGGATGGATAGATGGTGCCGAAAGCACCAAGCACCATGGATTAGTTGATCTTGAATTCTCGTGCGGTTGCTCGATTCCCATGGTCCTACGCGTAACTGATAGCTTGCAGTTTAAAACCGTGCTTCGTAAGCGTGTTTCTTCATAGGTGCAATTTTTGGGATGTTGTTTTCCACAATGCACGCACTGTATATGATATCCACCTACAGAGGGGATGCCTTGAAGCATCCTCTTTCATGCCCGCCCTTCCCACTTTAACATCCGCATGCTGTCCTCGGTTACGTCCGCCTTTCCTCTATATAAGCCGCGTGTCGGCACAACATCAGTCGGTCAAGCGGACCCCTCATTGAAGTCACGCAACAGCATTCACAGATTTTGGAACTCGGTGCATACATAAGGCATTATTAGGCGCTCCATCCATTTTGGGAAAAAATGTAATGACTTTTAAGTGCGCCTTATGGTCGTGAAAATACGGAAGGTTATTAAAATATACTCTTTGTGACGTAGGGTTGACATACCTGCCATGTACAACAACCTGGATGCCTCTTTGGATACTACAGTTTTCACGCAGTACACGCAGAGCCAAGAAGACTCTCTGTAAGTGCCAAATTCAATGTTGGACATGAAACAAAGTAAAGGTTGCAAAAAGAGTGTCAAATCAGAAATTGTCCCCTTTTCCCCCCCTCTCTCTGTAGGAGCAAATTAGCAACCGACGAAGCTGACAAAGTTGCCACGAAAGCGTCCGCTGAGGTAAAGAAGCAGTCAACCATTGAAGATGTGCAGCTTTCCCTTTTTTCTTGTTTTAATCACATTTTCTTTGATTAAAACGACAGTAACACAAGTCACTACATCCCCTGCTTCATACGGATGTAAAGGACTTGTAAACTCTTTCATCCTGTGTATTGAATGTTTTCTTACAGGTAACTCAGGAGACAAATGAAGTTGCCGACGTTCGCCCGAAGACTCAAGACTGTGCAATCCGGAAAGCCTTGGAAAACAAATCAGCGAAGGAGGAACAGGAAATTATACCAGAGTCAATGGATGTTTCCGTAGAAGAAGAGGCCAGATGCAACGGCAGTGCAGAAGATAAGGACACACAAGAGGAAAAAAACACCAGTCCCAACATGTCAAGCTCTTCAGATTTAGTCTCTGGAACGCCGCAGAAGTCAAGTGGCGGCAGCCGCCGTCAATCCTTCATTACGTTGGAGAAATATATTGAAAGAAAGTCTCCGAGCCCCAGTCCTGCATCCTCGTTCATAGGTCCCCTCGTGAAGACTTCTGGCTGCCAGGACTCAAACAGCCTCTCCCGAGAGGCTTCCCAGAAAGCCCTTGATCAAAGTTCTCAGCTGTCCTCACAGGCACTGTCAAAGTGTCCAGTAAGTGACCTCCAAGAGTCACCGCGAAGGCGCAAATTAGACAGCGAGAGGAAAGTTGAGCCTGTTCGGCTGACTGAAAGGCTGACGAGTCACGAAGCAGTTGATGATGTTATCCCAGACACTCAGACTGAATTTGTGGCCATGGACAATAGCTCCGTGTCTTCCACGTCAGATGACATGAGAAGCTCCAATCCGGAGGGGGATTCTCAAGAGACTGGAGATGATTCGCAGTTTTCCGAGAGTTTGACTTCCCCGGGTGAGCGGGGACACCGTAAGCGTGCTAAACATCTCCTCTCAGGAGAAAGGCCAGTTGATTCGAGCACGCCACTGAACAGACCCAATACAAGAAGCAAGGTGGCGAGTAGTAGAATTCGGCTGAGGTCTCAGCGTGACAGCAGTTCCTCAAGTCAAACGAAGTCTCCAGTTCGATCGCAAAGGAAGGTCAAGCTGTACAGCAGTTCGGGGAATTTCCTCCTTGAACCTGAAGAACAAAAGAGAAGACCCAGATCGCAAGAGTCAAGTCAAACGGACCAGCTGTCTGAATCTGAAAGCCGATCAAAACCAAAGCGCGGCCGACCTCAAAAGTCCCTGGCAGAGACAGAGGATAATCGTCTGAAGCGTCAAAAAATTGCCAGTCAAACGAACTTAAAATCCGACTCCCAGTCTGATTCTGAAAGCCAGTCAGAGCAAAGGCGCAGCAGATCCTTACGGGGGCCCAAGGAGGACAGTCTTGAGAACTCAAAGCCTGTATCCGAGACTGCGTCCGGTCAGTGTGAGTTGCAATCAGGCACTCCATCTGATTTAGAAAGACAGTCGCTGCGAAAGCGCGGGCGACCTCCCAAATCCTTATCGAAGCCTAAAGAGGAAGTCCGCAGGGGTGCAGCACAGTCCGAGAAATTGCCCAGTCAAGCGGGTATGTATTCAGACACTCGGACGGATTCTGAAGAAAACTCACAAAAAAATGGCTGCCGCCCACGTGATTGTTTCCAGGACCCCAACGGGGTTGATCTTAAGCCCGGCTCAATGTCTGAAAAAACATCCATGCAATCAGAAACTCTGGCTGATTCCGAAAAGCGGTCACAGCAACGTTGTGGCCAACTGTGCAGTTCTCTGTTGGAGTCAAGAGAGGAGGGCCTTAAAATGTCTGAGGACATATCCAGTCAAACCGACTTCAAATCACACACTCTGGCCAATCAGACATCCGACGGACAACATGACCTGCCTGCCACGTCCTTTATAGAGCCTAAGGAGGAAGATCTTATGAATGCAGAGATGATGTCTGAAAAGGTATCTGGTCAAGTTGACTTACGATCAGAAATTCAATATGATACTCAAATTGAGAAACAGGGAAGGAGTATCGTCATGTCAAGCCAGGCACAGCAAAAACATGTCCGATATTCAAAATCATCGAGTGAGATTTTGGAAGGAGGCGAGTCCCAGTCGCAGGTTTTGTCTGAACCCGTGAAATCGAGCCAGACTGACTTGTACAAGCTACCAAAACAAATTAAAAAGGATGATAATAGGTCAGGTTCTCAAATAGCCGTTGTCTCATCCGAAACTGATGGCCAAACACAAGAAATTGAATTCTTAGAAAAGTGCATAAAAGAAGAAAAAGATTCTCAGTCTATTGCTGCTTTAACGAGTAACACAATCCAAGAAGGAGTAAGCACGCCAGCACGCATTCTTAGTAATCGGGAGGACATCGCCAAAGATGAACCTGAAACCGAATTCAGTCAAGAAGAAACACAAGAGATTACGCCAACATCCACCGATAGTCCGCCTCTGCCCCGACGTAGACGAAGGAAGGCGTCGTCAGAGGCAGCAGAAGATAAGAGTGAACCAAAGGACTTGCCCAGAACGCAGAGCAGGTCTCATTCTCAAGACGATAGTCCAACAGAAGCCGCTGCAAGAGGTCGGACAAGAAGTAGCAAGGTACAGTCCAACTCCAGTGCCACTTCCACTCCAGAAAGCTCCCAGTCTTTTGATGATGCGGGATCCACCGAGTCTTCTCAAGGCAGGAAATCCAGACGGAGGTCTTCCAAAGTCTTCGCAGCCAGCACAGAGGCATTGAAATCTGAATTGGCAGAGGCCAAAGAAAAATATCCCCTGCCGATAAAGAGACTGAAATCCCAAGGGACGTCACCAAGTCCCGTCACTGTCAAATCTGACATCGACTTCATTGCTGCAGAAAACAACTCTGTGGATGCAGAAATGTTGGAAACTGCTCAAGTACAAGAGGACTCCCCTAAAAGCTTAAATTCAATCCTTTCTCAACCACCGGATATGTCTGACAACTGCGAAGAAACCCAAATGAATTTTGCCGCTGCTGAAGCACTGGAACCTGAAAACCCCGAGCCTGAAACGACCTCTCTCAGCTCATCGCCTAGCAAGAAGAAGGGAAGGCGACGAAAGTCCCGAAAAAAGCAAACTCTGCTTCTTCACAGGAGAGTAACACCGGGGACGTGGAATCATCTGAAACGTTGGCATCGCAAGGCGCTCTTACCGAGCAGAGTCAGGAGGGCTTGGATTCCGAGGCTTTTGCTGCACCCGCCAAGACTCTCTCTGAGGAGGCGAAAGAGAAGCTGCAAGTCTCGGAGTCCTCACCAGAGGAGGCTACACCGACAGTTGCGGGAAAGCAACGTCATTCTGTCGATGAAGATCACGCAGTGGAGGAAGCTCAGAGTTGCGCTCTTGGACAAAAGCAAGAAGAGCGCTCAAATGCTGCGGGGGTTCAGCCGCCAATGTAGAGAAGACATCACGCCCGGTGTTAGGAGACATTCTACCCCGACATGAGGGTCTTCGGGATGAGGAGGCACCTTTCACACGATGTGAAGATGAAGAGAGAACCCAGACGTCAAACACGGACGGCGATCCAAAAACTGCTCCAAGTGACGTTTGTACCACTGAATCAACATTGAGCGCAATCCCCCAGGATTCTTCTCCGGCAAAGCTGAAGGACCTGGAGGCAGAGTTGATGCCAGACTTGGTCCAGAGCCCGTGCGGTAACAAGACCAAAGGAACCTGGTCGCCTTCGGCCTCTCCCTCGACCAGCATTCTCAAAAAAGGCCAGAAGAGACCTGTGGAGGAGGAGACGCCCTCACCTCTCGTCAAGGTCGGTGACCTTTTCTCAGCTTGATTTACCGTATTTTCACGCCCATTCGGCGCACCGTGTTGTAGGGCGCAGTCTCAGTAACGGGTGCTATTGCTGTATTTTACACATACACAAAACGCACTGTATTATTGGGCGCAGCCAGGCGTGGTAAAACATACGCCAGTTTAAACATACGGCATGCATGCACGCATGCTAAAAACACATTAGTCAGAGTCACTCTCAGTGCCATGTGGCTCCACAGAAATGATGCGCGGCCACTTACACGCCCACCCTTCACTGATTGGCCGGCTGCTTTCCCGCATGCCTGGCCTTAGTCACGTCCTCACTCGCGGGCCACTTACACGCCCACCCTTCACTGATTGGCCGGCTGCTTTCCCGCATGCCTGGCCTCAGTCACGTCCTCACTCGCGGCCACTTACACGCCCACCCTTCACTGATTGGCCGGCTGCTTTCCCGCATGCCTGTTCACGCTCACTTCCGCCTTTTCTCTAGATAAACAGCGTGTCGGCTCTCAGTCAGGCTTTGGAACTCGGCTCATACACTAGACGCTCCGCATTATAAGGCGTCCTGTCCATTTGGGAGAAAATTTAAGACTTTTAATGGCGCCTTATGGTCGTGAAAATACGGTAACTACTTTTTCCCGTCAGTCTAACTGACGGATTACTTTGGATTACTTTGCAGTCCAGGCGCGTGTCTTTTGCTAATCCCATTCAACGCCAGGAGACGGCCGACGACATCGACCGCCGCAGTCCTGCTGTCAGAACGAGCTCCCCCAGAAGAGGCAAAGTCGGCAACATACCCCAGCCCAAAGTATGCGCGTTGCCAACTGGCTTGAACTGACAATTTTGCAAGGTCTTTTCTTTTCTGAATGGTATTTAACGCCCCACCCGCCGGTTTCAGTTTGTCACAACGCCAACAAAAGGTCCGCTGACTATAAGTCCCAGGAATCTTCACAGTCCAAATTTCCGGAGCTCCAAAAAATGCCTGGTACGTACGCGCACCAATTATGAACTCCAGCAACATATCAGCCGTGAGACCAATATTCACCCTGGTCGGCTGCACGTTTAATTATTTTTTTACAACTTTTCTCCCAAGATTTCCGAGATGAGTCGGGAGCCTCGGCCCGTTTCCAAAAACTGCATCTATCCCACGCTGGTCGGATGCGCCGCGCCCATCGAAGCGGTGCTGCCTCAGATATCGTCCAACATTTGGTGAGTACAAATGTACTTTTTCCACATTCCAAAAAGGATGACCAATGAATGGTTGCAGTCTCCTCACAAACTGATTTATTGTGCTCGTTGTCACCCTGGCAGGTCCCGTGGTTTTGGGCAGCTCGTGCGAGCGCGCAACATCAAAACGGTCGGCGACCTCAGTGCTCTGACTCCAAATGAAATTAAGACTCTACCTATTCACTCACCAAAGATTCCCAATGTCAAGAAAGCCCTCAAGTCCTACGAGCAGCAGGTATCCGGAACCTTTTTTCCCGCCTTCTTTTTACCCACTACGTGTGTGTTGACACGTGAACCATGCCCCTCCAGCGGAAAGGCCGAGGGTTAGATGAGCTGAAGAGTTTCGTGGAGATGGAAATGATGACTTCGGAGCCGGAAGAGACGGCCACGACGCCAAACCAGGATGAAGAAGAGAAACCCGCCGACATGTTAGGTGTGTGTACACCACCGTCACACAAATATCGACTCCACACATCAAAATAACATAAAACCTAGAGGGTTAGGTGGCACGGTTTTAATCCTACACATTGTTGTATTATGATTACACCGCACTACATTGCCACAGGAAGGAGTCGCAGGTTCCCCTCGTGCATGGCAAACTTGCGGTTTGGCTCCGATTGTGAACATGCATCTTAGAGAAACATTCATTTTATTGGGAGTTAGAGACAACATCAAAGAGGTAGAAGGTACAAAATAACATTCATATAGCATAAATCAATCAGAGTCATTTCTCCAGGACCGTAGAGGGAGGAGCTTATCGATTCTGCATTGTTTTTCAAATTCAGCTCGGGGACAGTTTAGTACCAGGCCTCTGTACCCATCACGACATTTAAGGGACGTATGGTAAATACAGTCATACCTCGCTTTTCGACCATAATTCGTTCCAGAAGGCTGTTCGAAAACCGATTTGCTTGAAAACCAAAACCACGCTCTTTTAATAAAAAAAAAAAAAAAAGTTTATTGAACACGTCTGCTGACAATGGAACGCTAAGGAAGGCGAGAGGAGTCAAGTGACGCATTCAAGTGCGCTCAGTTTGGTCGAGAACCGATTTTCGGTCATAATCCGAGGCATAAAAAACCCGAAATTTTTGGTCGAAAACTAATTTGGTCGAGAACAGAGACGTTCGAAAACCGAGGTTTGACTGTATTCACAAAAATCAATAAAAGCACACTTTATAGCTTGGACATCATTTGAAATTCTTCTTTTTTTTTAAATATTGCGGTAGAATATCTTGCAGAAGATGTATGAAGATAATTGAAAACATAAGAGTTGTTGCTCAGAAATGCCGTATATCCATAATTGTTCTGAGAAGCAATTGCAGATTGACAATATTTTAGTAGAATATCGTCAAATTGTTGCCCCCTTTTTTTCCATGTACCGTATTTTCTGCACTATAAGACGCACCGAAAAGCATTCAATTTCCTCAAAAGTGATAATTGTAATTGTGCCAAGGCATGTCTGTTAAAAATCTCACGGCACACTACCACACACAAATGTCACAAGAGGTATGTATACTGAAATTAAGACGATTCCAAAATGTGCTTGCTCACAATATTATTATTCTTTTGCCACCTAGTGGAATAGCGTCTCATTGTTCTACCCATCACTCTTACAAGTTGTGAGTCACATTTTCCCCCTAAAACTAAAAATGGACACACAAGCTTTGGTATTTAAAAATTTTTTTTTTAACATTTTATTGAAATTGTGGTAATATAACAGAAATGAGTAAAAAGCTTCCATACACCCAAGGTGATTGTGTACTTCTTGTTGATGATAAAAAAAAATTTCAACCCATCTGTTTGTGGCCACAGATTTAACCAATGAGCCCGCTCCTGCCAAGCTGGAGGAAGAGCGGTCTGAGGCAACGCCAGACTCAAGTGCGTCTGGAGCATCCAAGGACCCGCCGGCAGGTCCCGAGGGTCTTCTGGCCCGACTGGATGCCCTCGACTGTGCAGTGACGCCGCCCCATCTGAGCGGCTGCTCGCCTCAGCAGCTGTTTGACGTCCACGAGCACCTGACGCTTCTGATGAGACGAGTCATGTCTGAGATGCAGAGCCGCATCGCCCCCGCCAATGAGCAACCCTGAACGCACCATGAACTGTGACCCCCCCGGCAATCTTTCTTTTTAAAGACAGTCTCATTTTAGAGAAATGCGATGAATTTCATTATTTTATTTTCTGCTTCTTAAACTTTTAACTGCATCATCAAAAGCAAACACACCACCTTGAACTGTGATCCACCATATTCCAGAGTTGTACGTACACCTTATTCCTCACGTGCCTGTTGGTAGAATGTTTACATTGTATATATTATGTAGAAACACTTTTTTTGTCTTATGTCACATGCACATAGTGGTCTGCACATGTTTTTAGTTGTACCCTTTAATTGCTTCAAATAAAAAGATTGGACTGAATGTGTTTGGCGTTTTTTGCCGAAAAAAACGACCGTGTATAGTAAGGCGTTTTTAACTGAAAAAAACGACCATGTATAGTAAGGCGTTTTTAACAAAAAAAGGGCCATGTATAGTAAGGCGTTTTAAGCCGAAAAAAAGACCACGTATAGTAAGGCGTTTTTTACCGAAAAAAACGACCATGTATAGTAAGGCGTTTTTAGCCCAAAAAAACGACCATGTTTAGTAAGGCGTTTTTAGCCTAAAAAACGACCATGTATAGTAAGGCGTTTTTAACCGAAAAAAACGACCATGTTTAGTAAGGCGTTTTTAGCGAAAAAGCGACCATGTATAGTAAGGCGTTTTAGCGAAAAAGCGACCACGTATAGTAAGGCGTTTTAGCTGAAAAAACAACCATGTATAGTAAGGCGTTTTGGACGAAAAACGACCATGTATAGTAAGGTGTTTTTGCGAAAAAACGACCATGTTTAGTAAGGCGTTTTTAGCGAAAAAACAACCATGTTTAGTAAGGCGTTTTTAGCGAAAAACGACCATGTATAGTAAGGCGTTTTAGCTGAAAAAACAACCATGTATAGTAAGGCGTTTTAGCGAAAAAGCGACCATGTATAGTAAGGCGTTTTAGCGAAAAAGCGACCATGTATAGTAAGGCGTTTTAGCGAAAAAACAACCATGTATAGTAAAGCGTTTTAGCCAAAAAAATCGACCATGTTTAGTAAGGCGTTTTAGCCTGAAAAGCGACCATGTATAGTAAGGCGTTTTAGCGAAAAAAGCGACCATGTTTAGTAAGGCGTTTTTGGCGAAAAACGACCATGTATAGTAAGGCGTTTTTAGCGAAAAAGCGACCATGTATAGTAAGGCGTTTTTAGCGAAAAACGACCATGTATAGTAAGGCGTTTTTGCGAAAAAAGCGACCATGTATAGTAAGGCGTTTTTAGCGAAAAACGACCATGTATAGTAAGGCGTTTTTGGCGAAAAAATGACCATGTATAGTAAGGCGTTTTAGCGAAAAAAGCGACCATGTTTAGTAAGGCGTTTTAGCCAAAAAACGACCATGTTTAGTAAGGCGTTTTTAGCGAAAAGCGACCATGTATAGTAAGGCGTTTTTAGCGAAAAAAGCGACCATGTTTAGTAAGGCGTTTTAGCGAAAAAGCGACCATGTATAGTAAGGCGTTTTAGCGAAAAAGCGACCATGTATAGTAAGGCGTTTTTAGCGAAAAAAGCGACCATGTATAGTAAGGCGTTTTGAGCGAAAAAAGCGACCATGTATAGTAAGGTGTTTTAGCGAAAAAACGACCATGTATAGTAAGGCGTTTTGGAAAAAAACGACCATGTATAGTAAGGCGTTTTTAGCGAAAAAAGCGACCATGTATAGTAAGGCGTTTTGAGCGAAAAAACGACCATGTATAGTAAGGCGTTTTTAGCGAAAAAAGCGACCATGTATAGTAAGGCGTTTTTAGCGAAAAAAGCGACCATGTATAGTAAGGCGTTTTTAGCGAAAAAACGACCATGTATAGTAAGGCGTTTTAGCGAAAAAACGACCATGTATAGTAAGGCGTTTTTAGCGAAAAAAGCGACCATGTATAGTAAGGCGTTTTAGCGAAAAACGACCATGTATAGGCGTTTTTGCGAAAAAACGACCATGTATAGTAAGGCGTTTTAGCGAAAAAACGACCATGTATAGTAAGGCGTTTTAGCCAAAAAACCGACCATGTTTAGTAAGGCGTTTTTAGCGAAAAAGCGACCATGTATAGTAAGGCGTTTTTAGCGAAAAAACGACCATGTATAGTAAGGCGTTTTAGCGAAAAAGCGACCATGTATAGTAAGGCGTTTTAGCGAAAAAAGCGACCATGTATAGTAAGGCGTTTTAGCTGAAAAAACAACCATGTATAGTAAGGCGTTTTAGCGAAAAAAGCGACCATGTATAGTAAGGCGTTTTAGCGAAAAAACGACCATGTATAGTAAGGCGTTTTAGCGAAAAAACGACCATGTATAGTAAGGCGTTTTTAGCGAAAAAACGACCATGTTTAGTAAGGCGTTTTTAGCGAAAAAACGACCATGTTTAGTAAGGCGTTTTTAGCGAAAAAGCGACCATGTTTAGTAAGGCGTTTTTAGCGAAAAAACGACCATGTTTAGTAAGGCGTTTTTAGCGAAAAAGCGACCATGTATAGTAAGGCGTTTTTAGCGAAAAAGCGACCATGTATAGTAAGGCGTTTTTAGCGAAAAACGAC
Source organism: Hippocampus mohnikei (assembly GCA_026261675.1). Classification (NCBI taxonomy): domain Eukaryota; kingdom Metazoa; phylum Chordata; class Actinopteri; order Syngnathiformes; family Syngnathidae; genus Hippocampus; species Hippocampus mohnikei. The sequence continues at coordinate 3,101,452 of JAKGUB010000106.1, read as the reverse complement.
CATGTATAGTAAGGCGTTTTTAGCGAAAAACGACCATGTATAGTAAGGCGTTTTAGCGAAAAACGACCATGTATAGTAAGGCGTTTTTAGCGAAAAACGACCATGTATAGTAAGGCGTTTTAGCCAAAAACGACCATGTATAGTAAGGCGTTTTTAGCGAAAAAAGCGACCATGTATAGTAAGGCGTTTTAGCGAAAAAGCGACCATGTATAGTAAGGCGTTTTTGCGAAAAAAGCGACCATGTATAGTAAGGCGTTTTTAGCGAAAAAAAGCGACCATGTATAGTAAGGCGTTTTAGCGAAAAACGACCATGTATAGTAAGGCGTTTTGGCGAAAAAAGCGACCATGTATAGTAAGGCGTTTTTAGCGAAAAACGACCATGTATAGTAAGGCGTTTTTAGCGAAAAAGCGACCATGTATAGTAAGGCGTTTTTGCGAAAAAGCGACCATGTATAGTAAGGCGTTTTTAGCGAAAAAACAACCATGTTTATTAAGGCGTTTTAGCGAAAAAGCGACCATGTATAGTAAGGCGTTTTAGCGAAAAAAGCGACCATGTACAGGCGCTCCCAGGTTACGAGCGAGTTACGTTCGGACGATTGTTCATAAGGTGAATTCGTTCGTAAGTTGCTTCAGTGCTATATTTTGTCTGGAATGTATGTTTAAGGCTTATATTGACATCCATATAACGGGGAGAGCTTTTCGTCACGTTCTTCAGGGCTCGAGGTTAGCTGCCCGGTAAACTAGCAGCGGCTTCAGCGGGGAAGTAGACGACGATCGTTGACCAGCGCGCCGGACGCCTCCCGCCCGTTCCACCGTCACACGCCTGCCACCACGCCTCTCCCGCGGCGCCTTGAACGTCGCCTCCGCCGTCCTCCTCCGCCCGTTCGGCGTTTCGGAAAAAGCGCGCCAATACAAAAACTTTTTCTTTTACGACAGACCCGTGAAAATGTTCGTATGTACCGTTTGTTCATAACTTTCGGATGTTAAACTCGAAGTGTCTGTATAGTAAGCGTTTTGCGAAAAAGCGACCATGTATAGTAAAGCGATTTTGCGAAAAACGACCATGTATAGTAAGCGTTTTTAGCGAAAAAACAACCATGTATAGTAAGGCGTTTTAGCCAAAAAACGACCATGTTTAGTAAGCGTTTTTAGCGGAAAAATGACCATGTATAGTAAGGCGTTTTTAGCGAAAAAAGCGACCATGTATAGTAAGGCGTTTTTGACAAAAAAACCGACCATGTTTAGTAAGGCGTTTTTAGCGGAAAAGCGACCATGTATAGTAAGGCGTTTTAGCGAAAAAAGCGACCATGTTTAGTAAAGCGTTTTTAGCGAAAAAAGCGACCATGTATAGTAAGGCGTTTTTAGCGAAAAAAGCGACCATGTATAGTAAGGCGTTTTTAGCGAAAAAAGCGAAAAAACGACCATGTATAGTAAAAAAGCGACCATGTATAGTAAGAGCGAAAAAAGCGACCATGTATAGTAAGGCGTTTTTAAAAAAAGCGACCATGTATAGTAAGGCGTTTTTAGCGAAAAAATGACCATGTATAGTAAGGCGTTTTTAGCGAAAAAAGCGACCATGTATAGTAAGGCGTTTTAGCGAAAAAAGCGACCATGTATAGTAAGGCGTTTTAGCGAAAAAAGCGACCATGTATAGTAAGGCGTTTTTAGCGAAAAAAGCGACCATGTATAGTAAGGCGTTTTTAGCGAAAAAGCGACCATGTATAGTAAGGCGTTTTTAGCGAAAAAAAGCGACCATGTTTAGTAAGGCGTTTTTAGCGAAAAAACCGACCATGTTTAGTATGGCGTTTTTAGCGAAAAAGCGACCCTGTTTAGTAAGGCGTTTTTAGCGAAAAAGCGACCATGTATAGTAAGGCGTTTTTAGGCGAAAAAGCGACCATGTCTAGTAAGGCGTTTTAGCGAAAAAAGCGACCATGTACAGGCGCTCCCAGGTTACGAGCGAGTTACGTTCGGACGATTGTTCATAAGGTGAATTCGTTCGTAAGTTGCTTCAGTGCTATATTTTGTCTGGAATGTATGTTTAAGGCTTATATTGACATCCATATAACGGGAGAGAGCTTTTCGTCACGTTCTTCAGGGCTCGAGGTTCGCTGCCCGGTAAACTAACAGCGGCTTCAGCGGGGAAGTAGACGACGGTCGTTGACCAGCGCGCCAGGCGCCTCCCGCCCGTTCCACCGTCACCGCCCGCCCCACGCCTCTCCCGCGGCCGCCTTGAACGTCGCCTCCGCCGTCCTCCTCCGCCCGTTCGGCTTTTCGGAAAAAGCGCGCAATACAAAAACTTTTTCTTTTACGACAGACCCGTGAAAATGTTCGTATGTATCGTTTGTTCATAACTTCGGATGTTAAGTAACTTCGGAGTGTCTGTATAGTAAGGCGTTTTTGCGAAAAAACGACCATGTATAGTAAGGCGTTTTAGCGAAAAAGCGACCATGTATAGTGGCGTTTTAGCGAAAAAGCGACCATGTATAGTAAGGCGTTTTTGGCGAAAAAGCGACCATGTATAGTAAGGCGTTTTTAGCGAAAAAAGCGACCATGTATAGTAAGGCGTTTTTAGCGAAAAAGCGACCATGTTTAGTAAGGCGTTTTTGGCGAAAAAAGCGACCATGTATAGTAAGGCGTTTTTAGCGAAAAAAGCGACCATGTATAGTAAGGCGTTTTAGCGAAAAAGCGACCATGTATAGTAAGGCGGTTTTAGCGAAAAAGCGACCATGTATAGTAAGGCGTTTTAGCGAAAAAGCGACCATGTATAGTAAGGCGTTTTTAGCGAAAAAGCGACCATGTATAGTAAGGCGTTTTAGCCAAAAAAGCGACCATGTATAGTAAGGCGTTTTTAGCGAAAAAACAACAATGTATAGTAAGGCGTTTTTAGCGAAAAAGCGACCATGTATAGTAAGGCGTTTTTGGCGAAAAAGCGACCATGTATAGTAAGGCGTTTTAGCGAAAAAACGACCATGTTTAGTAAGGCGTTTTTAGCGAAAAAACGACCATGTATAGTAAGGCGTTTTTAGCGAAAAAAGCGACCATGTATAGTAAGGCGTTTTTAGCCAAAAAAGCGACCATGTATAGTAAGCGTTTTTAGCGAAAAAGCGACCATGTATAGTAAGGCGTTTTTAGCGAAAAAAGCGACCATGTATAGTAAAGCGTTTTTAGCGAAAAAACGACCATGTATAGTAAGGCGTTTTAGCCAAAAAAGCGACCATGTATAGTAAGTCGTTTTAGCGAAAAAACGACCATGTATAGTAAGGCGTTTTTAGCGAAAAAACGACCATGTATAGTAAGGCGTTTTTAGCGAAAAAATGACCATGTATAGTAAGGCGTTTTTAGCGAAAAAAGCGACCATGTATAGTAAGGCGTTTTTAGCGAAAAAACGACCATGTATAGTAAGGCGTTTTAGCCAAAAAACGACCATGTATAGTAAGGCGTTTTTAGCGAAAAACGACCATGTATAGTAAGGCGTTTTTAGCGAAAAAACGACCATGTATAGTAAGGCGTTTTTAGCGAAAAAGCGACCATGTATAGTAAGGCGTTTTTAGCGAAAAAAGCGACCATGTATAGTAAGGCGTTTTTAGCGAAAAACGACCATGTATAGTAAGGCGTTTTTAGCGAAAAACGACCTATGTATAGTAAGGCGTTTTTAGCGAAAAAAGCGACCATGTATAGTAAGGCGTTTTTAGCGAAAAAATGACCATGTATAGTAAGGCGTTTTTAGCGAAAAAAGCGACCATGTATAGTAAGGCGTTTTAGCCAAAAAAGCGACCATGTATAGTAAGGCGTTTTTAGCGAAAAAAGCGACCATGTATAGTAAGGCGTTTTTAGCCAAAAACGACCATGTATAGTAAGGCGTTTTTAGCGAAAAAGCGACCATGTATAGTAAGGCGTTTTTAGCGAAAAAACGACCATGTATAGTAAAGCGTTTTTAGCTGAAAAAAGCGACCATGTATAGTAAGGCGTTTTTAGCGAAAAAAGCGACCATGTATAGTAAGGCGTTTTTAGCGAAAAAAGCGACCATGTATAGTAAGGCGTTTTTGGCGAAAAAAGCGACCATGTATAGTAAGGCGTTTTTAGCGAAAAAAGCGACCATGTATAGTAAGGCGTTTTTAGCGAAAAAAGCGACCATGTATAGTAAGGCGTTTTTAGCGAAAAAAGCGACCATGTATAGTAAGGCGTTTTTAGCGAAAAAAGCGACCATGTATAGTAAGGCGTTTTTAGCGAAAAAAGCGACCATGTATAGTAAGGCGTTTTTAGCGAAAAAAGCGACCATGTATAGTAAGGCGTTTTTAGCGAAAAAAGCGACCATGTATAGTAAGGCGTTTTTAGCGAAAAAAGCGACCATGTATAGTAAGGCGTTTTTAGCGAAAAAAGCGACCATGTATAGTAAGGCGTTTTTAGCGAAAAAAGCGACCATGTATAGTAAGGCGTTTTTAGCGAAAAAAGCGACCATGTATAGTAAGGCGTTTTTAGCGAAAAAAGCGACCATGTATAGTAAGGCGTTTTAGCGAAAAAAGCGACCATGTATAGTAAGGCGTTTTTGGCGAAAAAAGCGACCATGTATAGTAAGGCGTTTTTAGCGAAAAAACGACCATGTATAGTAAGGCGTTTTTGGCGAAAAAACGACCATGTATAGTAAGGCGTTTTTGGCGAAAAAACGACCATGTATAGTAAGGCGTTTTTAGCGAAAAAACGACCATGTATAGTAAGGCGTTTTTAGCGAAAAAAACGACCATGTATAGTAAGGCGTTTTTAGCGAAAAAAGCGACCATGTATAGTAAGGCGTTTTTAGCGAAAAAACGACCATGTATAGTAAGGCGTTTTTAGCGAAAAAACGACCATGTATAGTAAGGCGTTTTTAGCGAAAAAACGACCATGTATAGTAAGGCGTTTTTAGCGAAAAAACGACCATGTATAGTAAGGCGTTTTTAGCGAAAAAACGACCATGTATAGTAAGGCGTTTTTAGCGAAAAAACGACCATGTATAGTAAGGCGTTTTTAGCGAAAAAACGACCATGTATAGTAAGGCGTTTTTAGCGAAAAAAGCGACCATGTATAGTAAGGCGTTTTTAGCGAAAAAACGACCATGTATAGTAAGGCGTTTTTAGCGAAAAAACGACCATGTATAGTAAGGCGTTTTTAGCGAAAAACGACCATGTATAGTAAGGCGTTTTTAGCGAAAAAACGACCATGTATAGTAAGGCGTTTTTAGCGAAAAAACGACCATGTATAGTAAGGCGTTTTTAGCGAAAAAACGACCATGTATAGTAAGGCGTTTTAGCGAAAAACGACCATGTATAGTAAGGCGTTTTTAGCGAAAAAACGACCATGTATAGTAAGGCGTTTTTAGCGAAAAAAGCGACCATGTATAGTAAGGCGTTTTTAGCGAAAAAAGCGACCATGTATAGTAAGGCGTTTTTAGCGAAAAAAGCGACCATGTATAGTAAGGCGTTTTTAGCGAAAAAACGACCATGTATAGTAAGGCGTTTTTAGCGAAAAAACGACCATGTATAGTAAGGCGTTTTTAGCGAAAAAAACGACCATGTATAGTAAGGCGTTTTTAGCGAAAAAAAACGACCATGTATAGTAAGGCGTTTTTGCGAAAAAGCGACCATGTATAGTAAGGCGTTTTAGCGAAAAAGCGACCATGTATAGTAAGGCGTTTTTAGCGAAAAAACGACCATGTATAGTAAGGCGTTTTTAGCGAAAAAACGACCATGTATAGTAAGGCGTTTTTAGCGAAAAAAGCGACCATGTATAGTAAGGCGTTTTTAGCGAAAAAAAGCGACCATGTATAGTAAGGCGTTTTTAGCGAAAAAAGCGACCATGTATAGTAAGGCGTTTTTAGCGAAAAAAGCGACCATGTATAGTAAGGCGTTTTAGCGAAAAAAGCGACCATGTATAGTAAGGCGTTTTTAGCGAAAAAAGCGACCATGTATAGTAAGGCGTTTTTAGCGAAAAACGACCATGTATAGTAAGGCGTTTTTAGCGAAAAAAGCGACCATGTATAGTAAGGCGTTTTAGCGAAAAAGCGACCATGTATAGTAAGGCGTTTTAGCGAAAAACGACCATGTATAGTAAGGCGTTTTAGCGAAAAAAGCGACCATGTATAGTAAGGCGTTTTTAGCGAAAAAACGACCATGTATAGTAAGGCGTTTTTAGCGAAAAAAGCGACCATGTATAGTAAGGCGTTTTTAGCGAAAAACGACCATGTATAGTAAGGCGTTTTTAGCGAAAAAAGCGACCATGTATAGTAAGGCGTTTTTAGCGAAAAAAGCGACCATGTATAGTAAGGCGTTTTTAGCGAAAAAAGCGACCATGTATAGTAAGGCGTTTTTAGCGAAAAAACGACCATGTATAGTAAGGCGTTTTTAGCGAAAAAAGCGACCATGTATAGTAAGGCGTTTTTAGCGAAAAAACGACCATGTATAGTAAGGCGTTTTAGCGAAAAAACGACCATGTATAGTAAGGCGTTTTTAGCGAAAAAAGCGACCATGTATAGTAAGGCGTTTTTAGCGAAAAAACGACCATGTATAGTAAGGCGTTTTTAGCGAAAAACGACCATGTATAGTAAGGCGTTTTTAGCGAAAAAAACGACCATGTATAGTAAGGCGTTTTTAGCGAAAAAACGACCATGTATAGTAAGGCGTTTTTAGCGAAAAAACGACCATGTATAGTAAGGCGTTTTTAGCGAAAAACGACCATGTATAGTAAGGCGTTTTTAGCGAAAAAACGACCATGTATAGTAAGGCGTTTTTAGCGAAAAAAGCGACCATGTATAGTAAGGCGTTTTTAGCGAAAAAACGACCATGTATAGTAAGGCGTTTTTAGCGAAAAAACGACCATGTATAGTAAGGCGTTTTTAGCGAAAAACGACCATGTATAGTAAGGCGTTTTTAGCGAAAAAAACGACCATGTATAGTAAGGCGTTTTTAGCGAAAAAACGACCATGTATAGTAAGGCGTTTTTAGCGAAAAAACGACCATGTATAGTAAGGCGTTTTTAGCGAAAAAACGACCATGTATAGTAAGGCGTTTTTAGCGAAAAACGACCATGTATAGTAAGGCGTTTTTAGCGAAAAAACGACCATGTATAGTAAGGCGTTTTTAGCGAAAAAACGACCATGTATAGTAAGGCGTTTTTAGCGAAAAAAAAAAACGACCATGTATAGTAAGGCGTTTTTAGCGAAAAAACGACCATGTATAGTAAGGCGTTTTAGCGAAAAACGACCATGTATAGTAAGGCGTTTTAGCGAAAAACGACCATGTATAGTAAGGCGTTTTTAGCGAAAAAACGACCATGTATAGTAAGGCGTTTTAGCGAAAAAACGACCATGTATAGTAAGGCGTTTTTAGCGAAAAACGACCATGTATAGTAAGGCGTTTTTAGCGAAAAACGACCATGTATAGTAAGGCGTTTTTAGCGAAAAACGACCATGTATAGTAAGGCGTTTTAGCGAAAAAACGACCATGTATAGTAAGGCGTTTTTAGCGAAAAACGACCATGTATAGTAAGGCGTTTTAGCGAAAAACGACCATGTATAGTAAGGCGTTTTTAGCGAAAAAACGACCATGTATAGTAAGGCGTTTTTGGCGAAAAAGCGACCATGTATAGTAAGGCGTTTTTAGCGAAAAACGACCATGTATAGTAAGGCGTTTTTAGCGAAAAACGACCATGTATAGTAAGGCGTTTTTAGCGAAAAAGCGACCATGTATAGTAAGGCGTTTTTAGCGAAAAACGACCATGTATAGTAAGGCGTTTTTAGCGAAAAAACGACCATGTATAGTAAGGCGTTTTTAGCGAAAAACGACCATGTATAGTAAGGCGTTTTTGCGAAAAAACGACCATGTATAGTAAGGCGTTTTTAGCGAAAAAACGACCATGTATAGTAAGGCGTTTTTAGCGAAAAAAAAGCGACCATGTATAGTAAGGCGTTTTTAGCGAAAAAAGCGACCATGTATAGTAAGGCGTTTTAGCGAAAAAAAGCGACCATGTATAGTAAGGCGTTTTTAGCGAAAAAGCGACCATGTATAGTAAGGCGTTTTTAGCGAAAAACGACCATGTATAGTAAGGCGTTTTTAGCGAAAAAACGACCATGTATAGTAAGGCGTTTTTAGCGAAAAACGACCATGTATAGTAAGGCGTTTTTAGCGAAAAAACGACCATGTATAGTAAGGCGTTTTTAGCGAAAAAACGACCATGTATAGTAAGGCGTTTTTAGCGAAAAAACGACCATGTATAGTAACCATGTATAGTAAGGCGTTTTTAGCCGAAAAAAACGACCATGTATAGTAAGGCGTTTTGAGCCGAAAAAACGACCATGTATAGTAAGGCGTTTTTAGCGAAAAACGACCATGTATAGTAAGGCGTTTTTAGCGAAAAAAAGACCATGTATAGTAAGGCGCGTTTTTGAAAAAAAAGCGACCATGTATAGTAAAGCGTTTTTAGCCTAAAAACGACCATGTATAGTAAGGCGTTTTTAGCCGAAAAAAACGACCATGTATAGTAAGGCGTTTTTTGCCGAAAAAAAACGACCATGTATAGTAAGGCGTTTTTTGCTGAAAAAAACGACCATGTATAGTAAGGCGTTTTTAGCTGGAAAAAAATGACCATGTATAGTAAGGCGATTTTAGCCGAAAAAAACGGCCATGTATAGTAAGGCGTTTTTTGCTAAAAAACGACCATGTATAGTAAGGCGTTTTTAGCCCAAAAAAACCGACCATGTATAGTAAGGCGTTTTTAGCCGGAAAAACGACCATGTATAGTAAGGCGTTTTTGGACGAAAAAAACGACCATGTATAGTAAGGCGTTTTTAGCCGAAAAAACGACCATGTATAGTAAGGCGTTTTTAGCCGAAAAAAACGACCATGTATAGTAAGGCGTTTTTGCGAAAAAACGACCATGTATAGTAAGGCGTTTTTAGCGAAAAAACGACCATGTATAGTAAGGCGTTTTTAGCGAAAAACGACCATGTATAGTAAGGCGTTTTTTAGCTAAAAAACGACCATGTATAGTAAGGCGTTTTTAGCGAAAAAAAGCGACCATGTATAGTAAGGCGTTTTTAGCGAAAAACGACCATGTATAGTAAGGCGTTTTTAGCGAAAAAACGACCATGTATAGTAAGGCGTTTTTTGAAAAAAAAACGACCATGTATAGTAAGGCGTTTTTGACGAAAAAACGACCATGTATAGTAAGGCGTTTTAGCGAAAAAACGACCATGTATAGTAAGGCGTTTTTGCGAAAAAACGACCATGTATAGTAAGGCGTTTTTAGCGAAAAAAGCGACCATGTATAGTAAGGCGTTTTTAGCGAAAAAACGACCATATATAGTAGTAAGGCGTTTTTTGACGAAAAAACGACCATGTATAGTAAGGCGTTTTTGACTAAAAAACGACCATGTATAGTAAGGCGTTTTTAGCTAAAAAACGACCATGTATAGTAAGGCGTTTTAGCGAAAAAGCGACCATGTATAGTAAGGACCATGTATTTTAAGTTTTTGAAAAAAGCGACCATGTATAGTAAGGCGTTTTTAGCGAAAAAGCGACCATGTATAGTAAGGCGTTTTTAGCGAAAAAAACGACCATGTATAGTAAGGCGTTTTTAGCTTTTAAAAACGACCATGTATAGTAAGGCGTTTTGAGCGAAAAAACAACCATGTATAGTAAGGCGTTTTAGCGAAAAAGCGACCATGTATAGTAAGGCGTTTTAGCGAAAAAACGACCATGTATAGTAAGGCGTTTTTAGCGAAAAAAACGACCATGTATAGTAAGGCGTTTTGACTAAAAAACGACCATGTATAGTAAGGCGTTTTTAGATGAAAAAACGACCATGTATAGTAAGGCGTTTTTAGCTGAAAAACGACCATGTATAGTAAGGCGTTTTAGCGAAAAAACGACCATGTATAGTAAGGCGTTTTGAGCGAAAAAACGACCATGTATAGTAAGGCGTTTTTAGCCTAAAAACGACCATGTATAGTAAGCGCGTTTTGAGCGAAAAACGACCATGTATAGTAAGGCGTTTTTAGCGAAAAACGACCATGTATAGTAAGGCGTTTTTAGCGAAAAAACGACCATGTATAGTAAGGCGTTTTTGCGAAAAAACGACCATGTATAGTAAGGCGTTTTTAGCGAAAAAAACGACCATGTATAGTAAGGCGTTTTTAGCGAAAAACGACCATGTATAGTAAAGGCGTTTTTAGCGAAAAAACGACCATGTATAGTAAGGCGTTTTTAGCTAAAAACGACCATGTATAGTAAGGCGCTTTTTAGCGAAAAAACGACCATGTATAGTAAGGCGTTTTTAGCTGAAAAACGACCATGTATAGTAAGGCGTTTTGCGAAAAACGACCATGTATAGTAAGGCGTTTTTAGCGAAAAAACGACCATGTATAGTAAGGCGTTTTTAGCGAAAAAAGCGACCATGTATAGTAAGGCGTTTTTGCGAAAAACGACCATGTATAGTAAGGCGTTTTTAGCGAAAAACGACCATGTATAGTAAGGCGTTTTAGCGAAAAAACGACCATGTATAGTAAGGCGTTTTTAGCGAAAAAACGACCATGTATAGTAAGGCGTTTTTAAAAAAACGACCATGTATAGTAAGGCGTTTTTAGCTAAAAAGCGACCATGTATAGTAAGGCGTTTTTAGCGAAAAACGACCATGTATAGTAAGGCGTTTTTAGCTGAAAAAACGACCATGTATAGTAAGGCGTTTTAGAAAAAAACGACCATGTATAGTAAGGCGTTTTTAGCCGAAAAAAACGACCATGTATAGTAAGGCGTTTTTAGCCGAAAAACGACCATGTATAGTAAGGCGTTTTTTGACGAAAAAAACGACCATGTATAGTAAGGCGTTTTTAGCGAAAAAACGACCATGTATAGTAAGGCGTTTTTAGCTCTCCAAAAAAAACGACCATGTATAGTAAGGCGTTTTTAGCGAAAAAACGACCATGTATAGTAAGGCGTTTTTAGCGAAAAAACGACCATGTATAGTAAGGCGTTTTTGACTAAAAACGACCATGTATAGTAAGGCGTTTTTAGCGAAAAAACGACCATGTATAGTAAGGCGTTTTTAGCCAAAAAAAACGACCATGTATAGTAAGGCGTTTTTTTGACTAAAAAAACGACCATGTATAGTAAGGCGTTTTTGAAAAAAAACGACCATGTATAGTAAGGCGTTTTAAATAAAAACGACCATGTATAGTAAGGCGTTTTTGAGCGAAAAACGACCATGTATAGTAAGGCGTTTTTAGCGAAAAAACCATGTATAGTAGTTTTTTAAATAAAAACGACCATGTATAGTAAGGCGTTTTAGCGAAAAAACGACCATGTATAGTAAGGCGTTTTTAGCGAAAAACGACCATGTATAGTAAGGCGTTTTTAGCGAAAAAAGCGACCATGTATAGTAAGGCGTTTTTAGCGAAAAAACGACCATGTATAGTAAGGCGTTTTTAGCGAAAAAACGACCATGTATAGTAAGGCGTTTTTAGCGAAAAAACGACCATGTATAGTAAGGCGTTTTTAGCGAAAAAAACGACCATGTATAGTAAGGCGTTTTAGCGAAAAACGACCATGTATAGTAAGGCGTTTTTAGCGAAAAAACGACCATGTATAGTAAGGCGTTTTTAGCGAAAAAACGACCATGTATAGTAAGGCGTTTTTAGCGAAAAAACGACCATGTATAGTAAGGCGTTTTTAGCGAAAAAAGCGACCATGTATAGTAAGGCGTTTTAGCGAAAAAAACGACCATGTATAGTAAGGCGTTTTTAGCGAAAAAACGACCATGTATAGTAAGGCGTTTTAGCGAAAAAACGACCATGTATAGTAAGGCGTTTTAGCGAAAAAACGACCATGTATAGTAAGGCGTTTTTAGCGAAAAAACGACCATGTATAGTAAGGCGTTTTTAGCGAAAAACGACCATGTATAGTAAGGCGTTTTTAGCGAAAAAAACGACCATGTATAGTAAGGCGTTTTTAGCGAAAAACGACCATGTATAGTAAGGCGTTTTTAGCGAAAAAACGACCATGTATAGTAAGGCGTTTTTAGCGAAAAACGACCATGTATAGTAAGGCGTTTTTAGCGAAAAAACGACCATGTATAGTAAGGCGTTTTTAGCGAAAAAAGGCGTTTTTAGCGACCATGTATAGTAAGGCGTTTTTAGCGAAAAAACGACCATGTATAGTAAGGCGTTTTTAGCGAAAAAACGACCATGTATAGTAAGGCGTTTTTAGCGAAAAAACGACCATGTATAGTAAGGCGTTTTTAGCGAAAAAGCGACCATGTATAGTAAGGCGTTTTTAGCGAAAAAACGACCATGTATAGTAAGGCGTTTTTAGCGAAAAAAGCGACCATGTATAGTAAGGCGTTTTTAGCGAAAAAACGACCATGTATAGTAAGGCGTTTTTAGCGAAAAAACGACCATGTATAGTAAGGCGTTTTTAGCGAAAAAACGACCATGTATAGTAAGGCGTTTTTAGCGAAAAAACGACCATGTATAGTAAGGCGTTTTTAGCGAAAAAACGACCATGTATAGTAAGGCGTTTTAGCGAAAAAACGACCATGTATAGTAAGGCGTTTTTAGCGAAAAAACGACCATGTATAGTAAGGCGTTTTTAGCGAAAAAAACGACCATGTATAGTAAGGCGTTTTTAGCGAAAAAAACGACCATGTATAGTAAGGCGTTTTTAGCGAAAAAACGACCATGTATAGTAAGGCGTTTTTAGCGAAAAAACGACCATGTATAGTAAGGCGTTTTTAGCGAAAAAACGACCATGTATAGTAAGGCGTTTTTAGCGAAAAAAACGACCATGTATAGTAAGGCGTTTTTAGCGAAAAAAACGACCATGTATAGTAAGGCGTTTTTAGCGAAAAAAACGACCATGTATAGTAAGGCGTTTTTAGCGAAAAAACGACCATGTATAGTAAGGCGTTTTTAGCGAAAAAACGACCATGTATAGTAAGGCGTTTTTAGCGAAAAAACGACCATGTATAGTAAGGCGTTTTTAGCGAAAAAACGACCATGTATAGTAAGGCGTTTTTAGCGAAAAAACGACCATGTATAGTAAGGCGTTTTTAGCGAAAAAAACGACCATGTATAGTAAGGCGTTTTTAGCGAAAAAACGACCATGTATAGTAAGGCGTTTTTAGCGAAAAAACGACCATGTATAGTAAGGCGTTTTTAGCGAAAAAACGACCATGTATAGTAAGGCGTTTTTAGCGAAAAAACGACCATGTATAGTAAGGCGTTTTTAGCGAAAAAACGACCATGTATAGTAAGGCGTTTTAGCGAAAAAACGACCATGTATAGTAAGGCGTTTTTAGCGAAAAAACGACCATGTATAGTAAGGCGTTTTTAGCGAAAAAACGACCATGTATAGTAAGGCGTTTTTAGCGAAAAAACGACCATGTATAGTAAGGCGTTTTTAGCGAAAAAGCGACCATGTATAGTAAGGCGTTTTTAGCGAAAAACGACCATGTATAGTAAGGCGTTTTTAGCCAAAAACGACCATGTATAGTAAGGCGTTTTTAGCGAAAAAACGACCATGTATAGTAAGGCGTTTTTAGCGAAAAAAACGACCATGTATAGTAAGGCGTTTTTAGCGAAAAAAGCGACCATGTATAGTAAGGCGTTTTTAGCGAAAAAAGCGACCATGTATAGTAAGGCGTTTTTAGCGAAAAACGACCATGTATAGTAAGGCGTTTTTAGCGAAAAAACGACCATGTATAGTAAGGCGTTTTTAGCCGAAAAAACGACCATGTATAGTAAGGCGTTTTTAGCCAAAAAACGACCATGTATAGTAAGGCGTTTTTTGCGAAAAAACGACCATGTATAGTAAGGCGTTTTTAGCGAAAAAAACGACCATGTATAGTAAGGCGTTTTTAACGAAAAACGACCATGTATAGTAAGGCGTTTTTAGCGAAAAAACGACCATGTATAGTAAGGCGTTTTTAGCCGAAAAAACGACCATGTATAGTAAGGCGTTTTTAGCGAAAAAACGACCATGTATAGTAAGGCGTTTTTAGCGAAAAAACGACCATGTATAGTAAGGCGTTTTTTGACGAAAAAACGACCATGTATAGTAAGGCGTTTTTAGCGAAAAAACGACCATGTATAGTAAGGCGTTTTTTACCGAAAAAAAACGACCATGTATAGTAAGGCGTTTTTAGCGAAAAAACGACCATGTATAGTAAGGCGTTTTTAGCGAAAAAACGACCATGTATAGTAAGGCGTTTTTGCGAAAAAACGACCATGTATAGTAAGGCGTTTTTAGCGAAAAAACGACCATGTATAGTAAGGCGTTTTTAGCGAAAAAACGACCATGTATAGTAAGGCGTTTTAGCGAAAAAACGACCATGTATAGTAAGGCGTTTTTAGCGAAAAAACGACCATGTATAGTAAGGCGTTTTTAGCGAAAAAACGACCATGTATAGTAAGGCGTTTTTAGCGCAAAAAAAACGACCATGTATAGTAAGGCGTTTTAGCCAAAAAAACGACCATGTATAGTAAGGCGTTTTTAGCCGAAAAAACGACCATGTATAGTAAGGCGTTTTTAGCGAAAAAACGACCATGTATAGTAAGGCGTTTTTAGCGAAAAAACGACCATGTATAGTAAGGCGTTTTTAGCGAAAAAAACGACCATGTATAGTAAGGCGTTTTTAGCGAAAAAACGACCATGTATAGTAAGGCGTTTTTAGCGAAAAAACGACCATGTATAGTAAGGCGTTTTTAGCGAAAAAACGACCATGTATAGTAAGGCGTTTTTAGCGAAAAAACGACCATGTATAGTAAGGTGTTTTAGCGAAAAAACGACCATGTATAGTAAGGCGTTTTTAGCGAAAAAACGACCATGTATAGTAAGGCGTTTTTAGCGAAAAAACGACCATGTATAGTAAGGCGTTTTTAGCGAAAAAACGACCATGTATAGTAAGGCGTTTTTAGCGAAAAAACGACCATGTATAGTAAGGCGTTTTAGCGAAAAAACGACCATGTATAGTAAGGCGTTTTTAGCGAAAAACGACCATGTATAGTAAGGCGTTTTTAGCGAAAAAACGACCATGTATAGTAAGGCGTTTTTGACGAAAAACGACCATGTATAGTAAGGCGTTTTAGCGAAAAAACGACCATGTATAGTAAGGCGTTTTAGCGAAAAAAACGACCATGTATAGTAAGGCGTTTTTAGCCGAAAAAACGACCATGTATAGTAAGGCGTTTTTAGCGAAAAAACGACCATGTATAGTAAGGCGTTTTTAGCCAAAAAAAACGACCATGTATAGTAAGGCGTTTTTAGCGAAAAAAACGACCATGTATAGTAAGGCGTTTTTAGCGAAAAAACGACCATGTATAGTAAGGCGTTTTTAACCGAAAAAAACGACCATGTATAGTAAGGCGTTTTAGCCAAAAAACGACCATGTATAGTAAGGCGTTTTTAGCCAAAAACGACCATGTATAGTAAGGCGTTTTTAGCGAAAAAACGACCATGTATAGTAAGGCGTTTTAGCCGAAAAAACGACCATGTATAGTAAGGCGTTTTAGCGAAAAAACGACCATGTATAGTAAGGCGTTTTTACCAAAAAAACGACCATGTATAGTAAGGCGTTTTTAGCTGAAAAAACGACCATGTATAGTAAGGCGTTTTTTACCGAAAAAACGACCATGTATAGTAAGGCGTTTTTGCGAAAAAACGACCATGTATAGTAAGGTGTTTTTGACGAAAAACGACCATGTATAGTAAGGCGTTTTTAGCGAAAAAACGACCATGTATAGTAAGGCGTTTTTTGCGAAAAAACGACCATGTATAGTAAGGCGTTTTTAGCGAAAAAACGACCATGTATAGTAAGGCGTTTTTAGCGAAAAAACGACCATGTATAGTAAGGCGTTTTTAGCGAAAAAACGACCATGTATAGTAAGGCGTTTTTGCGAAAAAACGACCATGTATAGTAAGGCGTTTTTGACGAAAAACGACCATGTATAGTAAGGCGTTTTTAGCGAAAAAACGACCATGTATAGTAAGGCGTTTTTAGCGAAAAAGCGACCATGTATAGTAAGGCGTTTTTGGCGAAAAAACGACCATGTATAGTAAGGCGTTTTTAGCGAAAAAACGACCATGTATAGTAAGGCGTTTTTAGCGAAAAACGACCATGTATAGTAAGGCGTTTTGAAAAAAACGACCATGTATAGTAAGGCGTTTTTGAAAAAAACGACCATGTATAGTAAGGCGTTTTAGCTGAAAAAACGACCATGTATAGTAAGGCGTTTTTAGCGAAAAACGACCATGTATAGTAAGGCGTTTTAGCTGAAAAACGACCATGTATAGTAAGGCGTTTTTAGCTGAAAAACGACCATGTATAGTAAGGCGTTTTTGGCGAAAAAACGACCATGTATAGTAAGGCGTTTTTAGCGAAAAAACGACCATGTATAGTAAGGCGTTTTTGGCGAAAAAAACGACCATGTATAGTAAGGCGTTTTTGACTAAAAACGACCATGTATAGTAAGGCGTTTTTTGACGAAAAACGACCATGTATAGTAAGGCGTTTTTAGCGAAAAAACGACCATGTATAGTAAGGCGTTTTTAGCGAAAAAACGACCATGTATAGTAAGGCGTTTTGGCGAAAAAACGACCATGTATAGTAAGGCGTTTTTAGCGAAAAACGACCATGTATAGTAAGGCGTTTTTAGCGAAAAAACGACCATGTATAGTAAGGCGTTTTTAGCGAAAAACGACCATGTATAGTAAGGCGTTTTTAGCGAAAAAACGACCATGTATAGTAAGGCGTTTTAGCCAAAAACGACCATGTATAGTAAGGCGTTTTTAGCGAAAAAACAACCATGTATAGTAAGGCGTTTTTAGCCAAAAAAACGACCATGTATAGTAAGGCGTTTTAGCCGAAAAACGACCATGTATAGTAAGGCGTTTTAGCGAAAAAACGACCATGTTTAGTAAGGCGTTTTTAGCCGAAAAAACGACCATGTAAAGTAAGGCGTTTTAGCGAAAAAACGACCATGTATAGTAAGGCGTTTTTAGCGAAAAAACGACCATGTATAGTAAGGCGTTTTAGCTGAAAAAACGACCATATATAGTAAGGCGTTTTTTCCGAAAAAACGACCATTTATAGTAAGGCGTTTTTGACTAAAAACGACCATGTATAGTAAGGTGTTTTTGACCTAAAAACGACCATGTATAGTAAGGCGTTTTAGCGAAAAAACGACCATGTATAGTAAGGCGTTTTTTGCCGAAAAAAAACGACCATGTATAGTAAGGCGTTTTTAGCCGAAAAAAACCACCATGTATAGTAAGGCGTTTTTAGCCCGAAAAAACAACCATGTATTCTAAGGCGTTTTTAGCCGAAAAAAACGACCATGTATAGTAAGGCGTTTTAGACGAAAAACATGACCATGTATAGTAAGGCGTTTTTAGCGAAAAAACGACCATGTTTAGTAAGGCGTTTTAGCCGAAAACGACCATGTAAAGTAAGGCGTTTTTAGCGAAAAAAACGACCATGTATAGTAAGGCGTTTTAGCGAAAAACGACCATGTATAGTAAGGCGTTTTTAGCTGAAAAAACGACCATATATAGTAAGGTGTTTTTTCGAAAAAACGACCATTTATAGTAAGGCGTTTTTGACTAAAAACGACCATGTACAGTAAGGTGTTTTTGACGAAAAACGACCATGTATAGTAAGGCGTTTTTAGCGAAAAAACGACCATGTATAGTAAGGCGTTTTTGCGAAAAAACAACCATGTATAGTTAGGCGTTTTTAGCGAAAAAACGACCATGTATATTAAGGCGTTTTTAGCGAAAAACGACCATGTATAGTAAGGCGTTTTAGCGAAAAAACGACCATGTATAGTAAGGCGTTTTTGACGAAAAACGATCATGTATAGTAAGGCGTTTTTGACTAAAAACGACCATGTATATTATGGCGTTTTGGACGAAAAACGACCATGTATAGTAAGGCGTTTTTAGCGAAAAACGACCATGTATAGTAAGGCGTTTTTAGCGAAAAACGACCATGATTAGTAAGGCGTTTTTAGCCGAAAAAAACGACCATGTATAGTAAGGCGTTTTTAGCCGAAAAAAATGACCATGATTAGTAAGGCGTTTTTAGCCGAAAAAAACGACCATGTATAGTAAGGCGTTTTTAGCCAAAAAAACGACCATGTATAGTAAGGCGTTTTTGACGAAAAAAACGACCATATATAGTAAGTCGTTTTGAACCGAAAAAAACAACCATGTATAGTAAGGCGGTTTTAGCCCAAAAAAAACGACCATGTTTAGTAAGGCGTTTTTAGCCGAAAAAACGACCATGTATAGTAAGGCGTTTTTAGCCGAAAAAAACGACCATGTTTAGTAAGGCGTTTTTAGCCTGAAAAAACGACCATGTAAAGTAAGGCGTTTTTAGCCGAAAAAAACGACCATGTATAGTAAGGCGTTTTTAGCCGAAAAAAACGACCATGTATAGTAAGGCGTTTTTAGCTGAAAAAAACGACCATATATAGTAAGGTGTTTTTTTTTCCGAAAAAAACGACCATTTATAGTAAGGCGTTTTTTGACGAAAAAAACGACCATGTACAGTAAGGTGTTTTTGGACGAAAAAAACGACCATGTATAGTAAGGCGTTTTTAGCGAAAAAACGACCATGTATAGTAAGGCGTTTTTGCGAAAAACGACCATGTATAGTTAGGCGTTTTTAGCGAAAAACGACCATGTATATTAAGGCGTTTTAGCGAAAAACGACCATGTATAGTAAGGCGTTTTAGCGAAAAAACGACCATGTATAGTAAGGCGTTTTTGACTAAAAACGATCATGTATAGTAAGGCGTTTTTGACTAAAAACGACCATGTATATTAAGGCGTTTTGGACTAAAAACGACCATGTATAGTAAGGCGTTTTTAGCGAAAAAACGACCATGTATAGTAAGGCGTTTTTAGCGGAAAAAAACGACCATGATTAGTAAGGCGTTTTTAGCCGAAAAAAACGACCATGTATAGTAAGGCGTTTTTAGCCGAAAAAAATGACCATGATTAGTAAGGCGTTTTAGCCGAAAAAAACGACCATGTATAGTAAGGCGTTTTTAGCCAAAAAAAAACGACCATGTATAGTAAGGCGTTTTTTGACGAAAAAAACGACCATATATAGTAAGTCGTTTTGAACCGAAAAAAACGACCATGTATAGTAAGGCGTTTTTAGCCGAAAAAATCGACCATGTATAGTAAGGCGTTTTTAGCCGAAAAAATCGACCATGTATAGCATCGGTGTCAAACTCATTTCACATTGTGGGCCACATAGGGCCTCAGTAGATGTCAACTGTTCCGGACAATTAAAAATTACACCATACTCTGCTATAAATAGCCAAAATAATATGTCTTTCCTTTGTTTTGGTCAAAAGATGCACAAGAACACTAGGAAAATGTTGAAATTCATGAACATATCTTTTACAAAACATTTCATGAAACACCTAAGATTTCCTTTGACAAATGTGCAATTTACTTTTGTCATTCACATACAGTCAAATCTCGGTTTTCGAACGTCTCGGTTCTCGACCAATTTGGTTTTCGACCAAATATTTTGAGTTTTTTTATGCCTTGGATGATGAACAAATTTTGGTTCTCAAACAACCTGAGCGCACTTGAATGCACCATTTGACTCCTCTCGCCTTCCTTACACGAGGAAGTGACCTTCCTCGGGTAGATGAGGAAGTGACTCTTCCTCGTGTTGCTTTCCATTGTGAGCAGACGTGTTCAACATTTTTATTTTAAAAAGAGCATGGTTTCGGTTTTCTAACAATTCGGTTTTCGAACAGCCTTCTGGAACGGATTATGGATGAAAACCGAGGTTTGACTGTATATGCATTGCAACTGATCCCACTGACTGTACAAAGGCACAAAACCTTAACAAGTAATTGGTCTTGAAAAATATAGTAATGCACTTTTAAGATTAAACGAGATTCATAAAAAAGGAATTTTTAAACCATTTACACGAGCATAAAAATCTAAATGTAATCCCTGCCTACACCTTACAAACTAAGGACAGTGCTATAATATATGTAAAGAATAAAGTATTCACATGTCCTTGATAGCGTCTGCTGTGTTGGGTCTGTCTCAATGACAGACTGAGGCTGCTGTTGTCTTCTTCTCTTGTCAAAACAATGTTGTCTTTTCCTCTGATCAAAACCGTGTATCCCCCTAGCGGATACTCCATGGATTGCACTTTATTAAAAATATTCATTCTGTGTCTTTTATGCATTTTTTTCACTTTTAAATTATCGTGCGGGCCTTATCATCCGTCCTTGCGGGACGGTTCCGGCCCACGGGCCATAGGTTTGACACCCCAGTTCTTGGCGCTCGTGAATAAAGTGCAAATAAAACACCCATTATGCACACTACCAAAACGTGCAAGCCAACTTTATTCATTGTTTCAAGATGCTTTGTTGATCACGGAAACTCCGCTGGAATAGTTCAGAAGCAAGTCTCGTCTGGATGCTTGCGGGGTGCTCTCTGCTGGTCATAACGGGGCCGGGGGATGACGAACCTGCAAAACCCAAAGGAAAATGACAGAGTCGGCTCTCGACGGAGGGTCTCATCTATGTCTGTATTATACTTCCCCCAGGTGGCCAAGGCGTGCACACCACAGGGAGTAACCCAATATTTATTGATTTGAAGGAAAACGCTTCTATGATGGCATTACTGTATGTTTTTATGAAGTACAATATTAGAGGACGATATTTTAAAACTTGTTACAACCATTTTTGTAGCTATGTAGTTATGTAAACATATCCTATTCTTCACTTTTTAAAATTGCTTATCGTGGCGCTCACAACTGATTTGAGCAAGTGGCAGCATGTGATTAAATACGGCACAGAATGAATCATGATTTGTGTGCTTTTAAAGAAACAAGTTGCTGTTTCATCTTCTTTGTCTCTGCTGTTGTGTGTGTGTGTGTATGTGTGTGTGTGTGTGTGTGTGTGTGTGTGTGTTTGGCCCGACATTGTGATTATGTCTGCAAAAACAGATGCCAGTTCCTGTGCTGCATTTCTGAAGACTTCCAAGTCGCAGCGCAATCGGGGCAAGACGAGCTTCTTGAACAGGACTCCAATCCAAGGTAACGCCATTGTAGAGCTTTTTGTCTGTTTTTGGTCGAGTTTAGTCATCGGCATTTAAACTGACGAATAGACTTGCTCGATGCACTTATCGGGCACTTTATAAGCTACATGTCAACTAATAACATCCACAAAATCTGCCTTTACAAAAGCAACGTTTGATGGACACTATCAGATGGAACGATATGTTTAATTATTTTGCAATTGTAATCGTGTATGCAAATTTCCTACTTGAGAGGACTGTTCCTAATATTTTGGTGACCTGTTTTTTTTAATAGGATGAAGCTGTTGCTTCAGTTGCTTCTGGGATGGACCACCTTGCCCGTTCAGGCACGTCATCGAGTCTCCCCGAGCAGTGAGTAGCCGACACGCCACGCTTCACCGATAGTTCACAACGTGCATATCACGTGAAATTATGTCATAACTGACGAGAGAGAGGTTAATCTGGATGGTGTTGCGTTTGCGTGCAGGGTTTTTCCCAACTCCAGTCAAGTCGTGTGATGTGTACGTTCTTCCTCCTCTTCCTCCTCCTCTCTTTCCTCCACTCCAACGGAGAGCAGAATTGACAGTAACGGTCACACAAAACGGTCACTTGATTAGGCACACACGCACGTTCAAGCGGAATCCGAATGAATGTAACAGCTGCACTTCAAACTCCAACCATGGCAGTGGATAAGTAATCAATCAAAAAATGAGCCTTATTGTCGCATTGCTCCATTTGATGTCCTTCACTGGAGTGTGCGAGTGTGCCGAATTTTTTCGGGGGGGACAGCGAGTGTATGTTTGTTGACGGCTGGTCAAATAATTCTGTTTGTTTGTTGAGGTTGATATAAGAGAACACATCACAGGGCCAAAAGGAGAGAAGGCAAGTCATTTTTGGTAAAAATGTTAACATGAAATAGAACAGGCATACACATTTTAATAATCATTATCATTTTGTTTGGACTTGCCCATTATGTGACGACTATCGTACTTCAAGCAGTATTTCATACTATCTCATAAATTAGGATTGTAATCCATCTATCTATATCTATCTATCCATCTATATGATATTCTACAGTGATACCTCGGCTCACGAACTTAATTGGTTCCCAGAAAGTGTGTGTGAGCCGAAAAGTTTGTCTTCCGAACATTTATTTCCCATAGGAAACCATTAAAATGAGAATAATCCGTTCCCAGGTCCCCATAAAACATAATTTTCGACTAAATAAGCCTTAAAACTACACAAAAATATACCTTATTTTACGTATAATAAATGTACTATTGTATTGAAATTAAAGAAATAAACTGTACTGCATAATAAAGTCGTTTTATTTACCTTTGTGATCGTAGTTGATGGCTTGATGGAACGGAGTGGGAGGGAGGGAGTTACGGTTTGGAAGGAGAGTCACCTTCCATAAAGCCCCTGTCACACCTTGACGATTTAGCCAGCGTATGCCGACGTAGGAAAAATTTGGCAAATACGCTGGCGTACGTCGAATAAGTTATGGGTAAGTTTTGTATACGTAACAGCACGCTGAAGCACGTTGGTATACGTCGGCACGTCGAGGTCGTCGAGAAATTTTAAGCATGCTTAAAATTTCTCGTCAGTATGTCAGCGTATGGCTATACGCCCCGTGATAATGCAGGCCATAAGTAATAGGTAAGTTATGCGATCGTTGCACACGCTCAAACACGTTAAGTGTAGGTTACTCATAAGTCCAAATACGCCGAGAATACCTACTAGCTGTTCTCCAACATCCGTGCCTTTCGAACTGCAATACGCTGCTGCATAGCGTGCAGCAGCGTATTGTCGACGATCACGTGACGTAGTCTATAAAAGGCTGGCGCCGACGTTTCAAATCATAACTGCACTAGACATTGCAGTACCAACATCTGTTTGGGGACTACCCCCCACCCCGGTCTAGTTAAAATGGTATAACCCAAGAGGCAAGGTGCGGCTTGCCATCGTTACTGTGAGTTGCTATTCACGCTATTAAAGCAGCAATCAAACGCCATTATGACTTGTGTCATTAATAAACCAAACAACATCAGCGTCATGGCAAAGAAAAGTCTGGGGAGCTCATCAAAGGTCTCGCAGAGGCTCAGCCCATCACAGCCACTGCAGCCTTCGCCAACTACGTGCGTGAAAGTTCGAAAAGCACGGATGTTGGAGAACAGCTAGTAGGTATTCTCGACGTATTTGGACTTATGAGTAACCTACACTTAACGTGTTTGAACGTGTGCAACGATCGCATAACTTACCTATTACTTATGGCCTCATGCGATACGGACGATAGCCATACGCTGATATACGTCGAGAAATTTTAAGCATGCTTAAAATTTCTCGACGACTCGACGCATTTCGACGTATACCAACGTGCTTCAGCGTGCTGTTACGTATACAAAACTTACCCATAACTTATTCGACGACGCCAGCGTATTTGCCAAATTTTTCCTACGCCGGCATACGCTGGCTAAATCGTCAAGGTGTGACAGGGGCTTGAAACGTCGAGCGCCAGCCTTTTATAGACTACGCCACGTGATCGCCGGCAATACGCTGCTGCACGCTATGCATAAATTAGACTATCGTTGGGCATAAGTTGTGTACGCCGGCAACACGCTAGGCATTCGTTGGAATAAGTTATCTATAAGTTATCGAACGTTCTATATAATTTACTGATACGTTATGTATACGCCCAGCCTGTTATGAATGCGCTATGTATACGCCCAAAATTGAAAAAAAAAATCGATAATTCAGCGTATGCCAGCGTTTTAGGGAAAATCTGAACGTCGGCATACGCTGGCTGAATCGTCAAGGTGTGACAGGGCCCTAAGGACTGTAGGTAACTCAACCTCCGGTGTGGCTTCTCTTCTTTGCTTCTTAGAAGGAGACTCTTTATCCTTTTTGCTGACTAAAAACCTCTTCATTGACACCTGTTGCGTGTTAGCGTACTGGTACTGGGACGCTAAGTCACACAAACGCACACCTCGTTGGTGTTTTTCAATGATCTCCTTCTTCTACTCGATCGTCATTTTCTTTAATGTCTTCTTAGGCCTAACACTAGCCTGTGGTGGGGTCTTTTTCGGTCCCATAATAGCAAAAGTGCCTATCAACTCAAACCACGTCCGCATTCAAAGAAAGGGGGTGACGAAGTGGGACGCCGTGAGCGTGCGTCAGCTTCTCGCGGCCACCACAGGGGGCGCTGTTCGACCGATTGGTTTGGTTCGTCCGCCGAAAACTAGTTCGTCAGCGGAGACTAAATGCTCGCGAAATTAATGTTCTTGAGGCGAAAGGTTCGTGAGCTGAAGCGTTCGTGAGCCGAGGTACCACTCTATTAGGAAAAATAATATCAGAGCATTACCGATTAGAGGTGTCAAACTCAGGTCCTGGAGGGGCCGCTGTCCCGCATGTTTTCCAAGTCTCCCTTTTTGCAACACACCTGATTCAAATGATCAGATCATCAGCAAGCTCTGCGGAAGCCTGACATTGAACCTGGTCGTTTGAATCAGGTGTGTTGCAACAGGGAGGGTTGGAAAACATGCAGGGCATTGGCCCTCCAGGACCTGAGTTTGACACCTATGGATTAGAGCAGGGGTAGGGAACTCCGGTTCCTCGAGAGCCATATCCTGCCTGTTTTAGGTCCCTCCCTACTCCAACACACCTGATTCAACTGTTCATGATTGTTTCAGGCCTGTGCAGAGCTTGCTGATGAGCTGATGATTTGAATCAGGTGTGTTGGAGTAGGGTGGGATCTAAAACAGGCAGGACATGGTTCTCGAGGAACCGGAGTTCCCTACCCCTGGATTAGAGCATCGTTAACGTTTAGTCGTTACCACTGATTTACATGCACACACCTTCACATTCACCACTGTTGGTGTTTGTTTATTCACCTGTCACACTACAGTGCTTCACAATTTAAAAAAAAATCTAATTATATTGTATAACACGTCCGTTTTTTAGTGGGGGTAGATTTGTTATCTTAATATTCGCGCTGAACATTACCGTTTCATCATACACATTTATGATCACATCTGAATTGATTATATCTGCTGAACATATACAATCATTATAATTCTACTCTATTCATTATTTTTTTTATAACATTATGTCATGTCATAATAATTGACCATTTGTTTTTATGTTACAAAAATTAAATGATTGATTGCATTCATATGCAGTCATTATGATTGGTCCATCAGTGTCATTTTCTGTGGCTTGTGCTCCTTTTTAAAGGGCTGTCGAGGAGTCAGGGGACCAAAGGTAAGATGCGCACACGCAAACGCACACACACACACACTTGAAACATCAGAAACAAGAATGCGATGTGCGTTTCAGGGTCAAGCGGGTGTGATGGGTGCGGAGGGAGAAGCAGGAATCAAAGGGTCCATGGGATCGAGTGGGCACCAGGTCTCTCCTCCAACGTGATCCGCAAGCCAGCCCCCTCCCGCAATGTACTGTAGGTTGCGTTCACAAGCCGCGTTGGTTTGTTGCAGGGAGAGAAGGGCTACAGAGGCTGGAGGGGCCTCGAGGGAGAAATAGGACCGCCGTGCATGGTGAAGGTATGTTGTCAACATGAAAGTCGTCGGGCACTTATTTGTTTTCGAGGAGGCCCGAGGGAAAATTGACATTTTAACTATGTATACTAGTGGTGGCGCTACAAAATATTTCTGAATTGAGAATTGGTTGGTTAGGAAAAATGGGAGGTTTTTTGGAATATGGGAGGAAACGGGAGTACCCGGAGAAAACCCACACAGGCACGGGGAGAATATGCAAACTTCACACAGGGAGGTCGACGCGCTAACCACTGGGCCACCCGGTTTTATTAGATTTTTTTTTTTTTTTTAACAGGGAAAAAAAGGACGACCCGGATTGCGGGTAAGTGCCCAGCTAAATGTCTCTCCTATTGATCAGAAACTCAAATTATTATTGACATTCATTTACATCATATTAGGGGGATAAAGGCTTGAAAGGAGATACAGGACCCAGAGGAGATCCTGTGAGTAACATCATTCCGGCGTTTTGATCCCTTTTTACTTTTTAGCCTAGTTTTCCATATTCAAAACCATTTCTGGTACTTGGTCAGCTGAGTAGATAACATCCGCCTCCCTCATGTTTCATAGTAGGGATGGTGGACTTTTCTTGGTAATCTTCATTTTTGCCTCTGGTGTGCCTTGCCAAAAAGTTCCAGTTTGTCTCATCTGTCCATAGACAAGCCACAAAGCCGATGGGAGAATGTCCCATTGGACATGGATGAGATTACGTTTGTGTGACGAATGAAAATGTGTGTCCCGTCCGTATGCACAGGGTGAGCCAGGCATCGCAGGGACGTGCGGCGAGAAGGTAGTACCACCGATCCCTTTCCAAACCCCAGTGGACCTTTAGGACCAGAACGTGATTCGCGACGACTTCGACTTTTGCTAGCGCTATGTTTGAAGTAGACGTTTCATGTTGTGAATTGTGATAGCTAACAAAGGGTCCATTCATGCCTGCTTGCAGGTTTAATTTAGTTGCAGTTCGAAGTTGTTCCTCGGGTACCTATACAGTTCTCGGTCTTGAGGGTCCACTACGATTCATCTTTGTTGTTGTACCGAAAGTTAAAACGTGGTCATCTCAGGGTGATGCTGGCCTGTGGGGGGAGCCCGGTCCGAAAGGAGTGCAGGGCTCCAGAGGAGAGCCTGGTGGCAGAGGAACCACGGTAGATTGGAAACTGAAAACTTCAGACGAAACCTGACGACATTGTCTATAAACTTTTGAAATGTTAGTTTTGGTCTTGATTCATGAAGGGTTTGAAGGGATCGACTGGGCCTACTGGAAAGATGGGTCAACCTGGTTCGGCGGGACTTCCTGGTTTGATTGGAGAGCCAGGACTTCCTGGACAAGGTGGGCCACAACCACACGTTCTTGTATAGCCCTCGAGGAGACCTGATGAGCTCCGCTTGCCTTGCAGCGTACTTCCTAGCAGGTCAGCGGGGGGAACCAGGAAGTCGAGGTCCTTCGGTCGCATGTAGCTGTCCAAGGCATCGAATCCCCGAACGATTGCCAGATCGAGTCCAGACGGTCTGTTGAGTCCTAAGCGGACTACGCACGTCCACGTCTTGAACATTTTAACCCATTTTTTAAAAATGCGAGACACTCTGTAATGAGAAAAAATTACTGGGGAGCACAGACAATGTTGACGATGGTGGCCAAGCACTACTTTTGTCTAAATGAAACCCTTGAACGTTACATCTGTACTATAGAAGTGAGTTCCTTGACAGTGAGATGCCATTTGATTGCTTTGACCTGACAACCTATAATGTGAATAGGTAAGGATTAAAAAAAAAAAAAAAAAAAAAAAAGACACACAAATAGGTGAATTGTAAACTTACCTAAATGCCTAAAATACCCAAATAGCATCCTGTTCCCTTAATTGGTTATAATGATGGAAAATATTTTTTTCAGGAGAAATTTCGAACAGGTTTAACAATTGCAGTTGTTGGCTGTTTTGTTAGTAGATCAGCAAGGGAAAAAAAAAATCACACTTTGAGTATCCAGAAAAGCTGGATAAATTATATTAACTGAGAATCCAACCTTTGCTGACTTTTATCGCAAAGGGGAGGCAAAATGCTGACATTTTAGGCCAGATAGCCGATATCTGTGTAGCCTACTTTAGGAAGATGTTGTTGTAAGTTCTTTTCTGATCCACCTTGCAACGTCTGCAGATTTTTATAGCAGATGGAGAAACAACGATGAGGAGGCTGCAAGGAGAGAATGTCATGGTTCTCCGGACCGACAAACGTGCTCTCTACATTTACATCGATGCCCAGTGGATCGATGTTCTGGTAATTGCGTTTTATGACCTCATGGCAGGCATCGCCTTGTCATCGCTATCCAGTCAAAAGCATTTAGTTCCTATTTTGGCTTTTTTTTCTTTTTGTTAAGACATTTGGAAATCCATACTTTTTTGTCATCGACGATAGATACCGTTACTGCCACTTGCAATCGATGCCATCATCTTCAATGTGTTTTCTCTTTCTCTACTGCTACCTTTGAAGGACCAAGAACTCCAAAAGTGAAAGCATCCCCGCTTGAGTCCGCTCTGCCTTCCTCAGTGCACATCGACCCGAGATTCTCAACGTGTTCATTTCAACACGCATGACCTTTATTCCAGCATTTTATCATACTTGAATAAACCATCAGTTTAATTAAAAAAAAAACTCTTGAATGCAAATACATAGAGCTGTAAATTGCGACTATGGGTTAAGCATGACGATGACCGCAATTCATTTGAACCTTGTCAAAAAATAAATCTTGTTTGTTCAGTAAACTTCAGCCATGAACATACACGATGTAAATTGTGTAACATGTAAGTTATTCTACTTAATAGGCCATTATTTTGGTATTTGTAAATGGAGCCGTTTTAGATTCGCTTTTATTGTTGCTGGCATTGGGCTGAAACCTTGTGTCAAAATGGCGTAAAATTCATTACATTTCACTGCTCACTCAAAGTTTTTCTCACACACACACACACACACACACACACACACACACACACACACACACACACACACACACACACACACACACACACTTCTATTTTTGGACCAAAATGAAGTGTTCAAAGTGGCTTGTTGTCCTTTAACAAGGTCTCTTGGAACGATTTTGGAGGTTTAGGTTTTCAGCACGACGCCAGCGATTTGAGACACGAAATGGCTGTAGGCATTTTAAACAGCTGAAGAATAGCAGGAGTCTATCTGGGGAGGCCTTTTTTGGGTGCAATATACTATTCAAAAACTGTATATGCTCGTCACCATATATTATCTCCCCCCCAAAAAAAGCTATATGTTTTTTTCATTTATAAATGTTTAAAATGGAACATTACAAAAATCACAAAATGTATAATTGAGCATTTAAAAAAAACAAATTCATTCAATTATAATCATTTGTTGACAGCAGTGATGTATAATAGCATTGTTAGCTTCGGCCTTTTTTGCATTTTTAAAACACAGTACTACCATATGAAAGACGCTATCATCGCTGCCTAACAAAAAAAAATATCTTCCGAGTGTTGTGATTTTTCCAATTTAGAGATGCATGCTTTTTTGGACAGCAATAATATGCACTTTAGTGTATATTTTGGGGTGCAGTGCAAATTTGTTCAAATGGACAATGTCTTTTACAGTGGCAGAGAGTATTTCAAGAAATATGGTATGTTTTGTCCCTGCCCAATGAAAAGCATGATCTTTAAATTGTTGATTCGCTCAATAGTCGATGTCACGAGCTAATAATTGTAGCAGGTGTCTAAAAAAGTAGAGACCATTCAAGAATAGTGTAATTTATTGCCAGATTGGTTAGTAACGTCACGGACTGGTTTTCTCAGAACCGAGTGTCGGGTGTATCGAGGTTTATGTTGAGCAGTCCAAATCTGACATGAGCAGAGTCGCATGGTTTTTGTTGGCTTCGTGAGAATGCCACACGCTGCAATGTGACATACTGCATAGCTCCCTAATCTATAATAGTCAAGCAAGCATTTGGTCATATATCGTCAACTTCCTAAAATAATGGCCAGAGTTTGTCTTTTTTTTCTTCTTCAAAAAACACCAAAAAATGAACCAAATACAGTACTGACTACATTTTTAAAAATTGGATTTCATTTCTAAAGTCTGTTGAAACAAGGATGCAGCTGATTTTAGCACAGGTGGCCAGCACCGTGAGATGTTTAAGGCAAAAAAATAATAATAATTACATTAAATATGACTTGGGCCATTATTTTAAGTGGGTGACAATAGTTAAATGAAATGATGAAATTACAAGTTATCATTTGAACAGTTTAAGCAAGATGAATAACACTTTTGACATCAAAATCAAACATTTTTTTTGACACTTCCTTTTAAAACTTCAAATAATATTGTGGCGATAACATCTTTCTTCCAGCATTAAATAATCTTATATAAAACACACACAAAAGGTTTGGACTGAAAAGGCCCTCTCGCTCCTCCCCCGTCCACCACATACATTAACTATAAACACACAACTCGTTCCACCGCCCGACATCCTTCATCACTGCTGCGGTTCCATTTGGGTATCAGCTTTCGTGTTTCTTTAACAATCAAAACCTCTCTAATAGTACGGGTTTTACTATTTTTAATGCAAAGCCGAACAGATAGTAAAAAGTTTTTTTGTTTTAGGAGTTTGCCGGTATACACAAACATATACCGTACAGACATACTGTAATTGTGTATATACTGTATGTTTCTTGACTGAATAGCTTAAACATATACTGGTAATGAGACGAACAATAATGTGAATGATAATGCGTATTGGGTCAGTCAATATCGAGCAAAAGCAAATCTGCTTCCTGTTTGTGTTCATTGGGATCCGGTCAGAAGTGACCCGCCTTCTTCCTTCCACACGTGTGATTTGATTGGACCAATGAAATCACTACTTTGACTGGATTTTGGTCTGACCGCATCTTGAAAATTAGGGAAAGTCGCACAACTCAAGATGGAAGAGGATTCCACCGTGGTTAATAGTTCCAAAGTCTTTCTTTGTCCTCTACCACTCGCCGGTTAGTTTGGTACTTTGGTCCCGTTTTGGCGGTGCGGGAGGCGGTCCTCGCCGCAGCGTTGCATAGCCTGAGATGTTGGCGTTGTGTTTGGCGGACTGGGAGTGCGCGTGGTGGCGGGACAGCGTTTGCGTGTGGCCGCGGGCCGCCTGTTGCTGCTGCAGGAGCTCGGGCGGCGGGGGCGGGAGGAGGGCCATGTCGTCCATGGTGGCCACGGGCTCCATCTTGGAGGAGGGGATGAGATGGGAGGAGCTGAGCGAGCCGTGGCGGGAAACTGACTTCCTCTTCAGAGTGCGGTTAAGGTCCTCCAGGAAGTGAGTCTTAAGCGTCAGGGAGGTCGGTGCTGCGGATTTGGGTGAGGTGGGGGGCACGGGGGAGGAGGACGAGTAGGAGGTGAGGGTGGGCGGTGGGGTCTGAGAAAGG
Organism: Hippocampus mohnikei; assembly: GCA_026261675.1. Taxonomy (NCBI): domain Eukaryota; kingdom Metazoa; phylum Chordata; class Actinopteri; order Syngnathiformes; family Syngnathidae; genus Hippocampus; species Hippocampus mohnikei. The sequence goes on along the minus strand of JAKGUB010000106.1, from coordinate 3,070,402 downwards.
GGCGGCGGCGAGAGCGGCAGCGAGGTCGTCGTGTCGTACGGGCTCGTGTTGCTGGACCGCCGGTTTAACGTCGGTGGTGCCACCGCTCCCTTTTTCAGGGAGCCTTGCTTCCACGAAGACGAGAGCGGCGCCGGCGGCTGCTGCTGCTGCTGCTTCTGAGGCTGGGGGTTGACCACTGCCACCTTCAGCGGGTTATGGAACTCTGACGGGTGGGGCGGAGGAGGAAAGAGCTCAGAGTCACTTGGCGGGGGCGGGAAGTAGTCTGGGTAGGACTCTAGGTGTTGCGGTTGGGAAATTGGCGGCGGGGGTGGCGGCGAAGGGAAGTCTGAAGACGACTGGTGGTGCTGGTTTGATTGGAGCCCCTGGAGAGCCAGCGGGAGGTTGGCCAAATTCAGCTTACCTGGCTTGGGAAGTGGCGTCGGAAGTGCAGAGGACTCCTTGGAGGGCGAGCCGGTCGCCGACGAGGAACTCGAAGACGTACCGGCTTGTCCGAATTTGCTGAGCAGGCTCTCGACTTTCTTGGGCCTGTCGTCAGGCGCCTCGCCCGAGTTGGAGCGCACGGAGGAGGCCCTCTGTGGGGTGGGTGGAGGCCCCCGCTTGTTGGAGCCAGTGGATGAAGTAGAAGGTGACTTTTTTATGGGGGAACCTGTCTTTGAGGAAGGCGGAGGGGGGAAGTCGTTGAAGGAGCCGTCAGGAGGAGGTGGGGGGAACTCGGGCGACTGGGGAGCGACAGCGCCGCCCGGCTGCCATTTTGGTTTTGCCTTGACTGCTGGAGGAGAGTGAGGGGGGCCTAACTTTGATCCTTCCAGGGAGTTTGAGGAGGGAGGAGGGGAGGAGGCAGCGTTTCCCGGGAATTGATTGACAATCTGCTTGACTAACGACGAGGTAGCCATGGAGACAGAAGAGCAGGAGGAGGAAGGGGAGAGGACGAGGTTTTTGGAGGAGAGGCTGTGCTGCTTGGGGAGCGTGGGGGGTGGCTGATTAGGGGAGTGGCCTGTCGAGAAACTCTGCTGCTTCTTTACAGGCCCGTGGCTGCTGGCAGGCGGTGTGGGTGACACCGGGGATAGCGCAAGCGGGAGGGAGGAGGGACCTGCGGGTTTCCGTGCAGTTTGGGGAGGAAACCCAACCGTGAAGGTCTTGGGTGGTGCCGGAGGCGGGGCGTTGGGGGACAAGGGCCGCAGGGCCGCAGGGGTCGAGAGCTCAGCCGCAGGTGGGGGTGGAGGGGGAGAAGATTCTTCAGCCATAGCTGGGGTGAAGTCATACACCATGTTGGGGAACTTCTGCGCCAGGAACTGCTGGAGGCCAGCGTTGGACAGTTGAGCGTGGTGATCCAGTGTGGGGTCGAGGGGCGGAGGCAGCTCGTTGCTTTCCAGGATCTCCGGTGGCGGAGGTGGTAGGTACGAGGGTTCGTGCAACTCATCCTCTGCTGGGGAATGAGTCAGAGCCGAGGGGCCGGGTAGGCTGAATGTCACCGCGGAGCCAGGAACCGGAGCTGCAGGTGGAAGAGGGGGCGGCGGGGACGGAGGCGACGGAGAGGTGGCACCGTAAGCGGCCGGGAGAGTGTTGTAGTTGGGCGGCGGGGCGTTTGCGGCCGGCTGCGCTCTGGACTGGTTCTGGTTCTGCAGGCGAGCCAACGTGCTGTACTTGACATAGGCGGCCACCGAAGCCGCCTGGCGGGCCTCACTTTCGGCCACGGACAGAGATGAAGAATCGTCGGGCTGAACCGTGCCGTCGGTGTAGCTGCTGCGAGAGGGCGGCGTTTGAGCCTGCGAAAGCGGGAGGTGCTGCGAGGAGACGGTGGGGATTTGCAAAGGGATGGGCCTACTGATGGCATCCATCTTCATCATCTGGTTCGAACCAAAACGACACATGGGAAGGTGGGAAATAAAATAGGGGGAAAAAGAGGAGTGACAAACAACCGTTATTGTAATTTGTAGCAAGCAAATGCATGAAATCAAACAGCAAGCCATGGGAAAATGCACCATCTGCAGGCAGAACAGGAAACCACAAGCACTGCATTCCAGTAAATTGGTGCATCAAAAGCATGAGAGCTGATTATGCCTTTCGGACATTTTTCGATCAGGCATTTCCAAGTGCGTGCTTACAGAGCTGATGTGGGGTGCTTCATTTAAGTATTTAGATGATCGATTGAAATGTCGCCACAACAACATTCGGCAACCTCCGTGCCCATTTTTATACATTTAAACTTTCGTAAATCAGGCACTTATTGTATTGGCCCGAATATAAGACGGCCCTGATTATAAGACGACCCCCTCTTTTTCAAGACTCAAGTTTGAAAAAAGACTTTTTGAACACCAAATTAATTTTTATACAGAAAATAATTACAGTACATCTGAAACAAATGATTATAACAATATATTTAAGAGAAAAAGCATGTTATTTTGCCTCATTCAAATCTAAAGTGCAATCACATTCGTAAATGAATGGCTTCTGGTTTTTGAAATGTAAATTACATCATAACTTCTCCTCAGCTGCCGGTTAACCTGGCCGATCTTCGGCCCACTTTTCTCCAGACTGTCACTATGTTTCTCCATTTTCTGTTATTTCTTCCATTATTGTCTTCTCTTTTCCTTCTTACCGCTATTTTTTATTTTTATTCTTCGTGGCAGGGGTTGACTTTGGCCTGGGGAGTCAAGTTCAGCATTCGCTTCAATGATATCTGGCGCCATCTAGCGTCGTGAATGGGTATACTGTCTAGACCCCGAATATAAGACGACCCCCACTGTTTCAGTCTTATTTCAATGCAAAAAACATTGTCTTATATTCGGGACAATACGGTAAGTGTCCAGGCACTCCAGACACCCGTCACTGCTAACTTGGGGGCAATTTCTAAGTTTTTGTGTTAGCACGTGTCATCACACCACAAATTTCAAGCAGTGTTTAGTTTATAGCGTTTTCACGAGACTGGAGAGTTATGAGTAGCGTATCGATATGTTTGATATCATGCGGACTGCAATAAATAAATAATCATCATTCAACTGTACACACTCAAACTACTTCCTGTCTAACCTCTGCCACCAGCACAAAGTGGCACTGCCACAAGCCCTTTCACCTTTGACCGCTGGCAGGAAAGCAGAGGGGAAACGTTGGCATTGTGGTCTAACAGTGAAGAAAAGGAGTCGGAAGAGAATGTGTGTGTGTGTGTGTGTGTGTGTGTGTGTGTGTGTGTGTGTGTGTGTGTGTGTGCGCAAACGCGCGTGCATGCTTTGGATGTAGTCGCACCTCTCCTTGCGTTCCCCTCCTCCACGCATCCGAGAAGATGGAGCTGACAACACTCTGGGAGCGGGTGTGGCCTGATGATGTCGTCTCCGACACTCCACTGTCCGAGTGGCTGGAGTTGTTTGACTGAGACTCTGGAGTATCAACAGAATCAAGTTTATTGCTGAATAAAATACATTTAATTAATTTTTGGGATTTTTGGGATTCTGTATTGATTTTAAGATTCTTCATTTATTTTTGTTATTTGGGGGATTCTTAATTTGAACTTTGTGCCTTCATATTATTTCACCTCATTCTGAGCTTATCCATTTGGACTGTGGCCCTTAAATTGACATTGGTGCTAAACCTGTGAAGGCAAAAGTCACCTGGAAGACTGGAGGAGGAAGACCCCGACTTGATGGAGGAGGAGGACAGCGACGACCAGTCGTAGGCGGCCTCTGTCCTCCTCATGGCCTCCTGAAAGTTGATGTACAGCTGCTTGCCATACTGGAAGAACGAGACCAAATATCAAGGCTCGATGCCATTGTTGTTTATGCTTGTGCCATTCAAAGGCCAAGCCAGTCAGGGACATTTGACATCATGTGACAAAACGTTTTCATCTTGTTACCTTGGCGATGCGAATACTGTTGACCCATTGCTGGAGTGTTCTGACGTCATCGCAGCAGAGATACTTAATGTACTGAGACTTCTTCTGGATTTGAGGGTGCTACAGAAACACATTTATAAATCTCTAGAAGAGATGTGACATGCTGCCACTTCCAACAATGCAAAAAAAACACTTAAATACTGAAGCAGGGTTATTCTGCAGGGTGAAGGATTATAAACCTCCCGAAAAAAACTTTCTCACAACTTGAAACATTTAAGACCTCTCAACCACTAAATGTGAGTGGGAAACTAAAGGCTCGATATGATAAACTTCGTACTTTTTCAGAAATGTTTTTCATTCTCAAGATCAGATCAAAACTTGGACTGACAAAGAGTTTTTTTACCTCATTTTCACATGGCAATAATTTCAATTCAAAGAAAAAAAAGAGACTTTGGGTGAATTTAGATTTGAACTTTTTGTAATTACATAATGTGCATATTTTTCCACAACTTTTGATTCCCCCCCCCAAAAAAAATCCATGCTGCTATATCCGAAATGGTCTACAGACACTCCCCGAGTTACGAACATCCGAGTAATGAACAAACGGTACATACGAACATTTTAATGGGTGTCTGTCCAAAAAAAAAAAAAAGTTAGATTTTGTATTGCGCGCCTTTTTCCGAGTGCCGAACGGGGCGGAGGAGGACGGAGGAGGACGGCGGAGGCGACGTTCGAAGGCGGCCACGGGGAGAGGCGTGGGGGGCGGGCGTGTGACGGTGGAACGGGCGGGGAGGCGTCCGGCGCGCCGGTCGACGACCGGTAGTCTACTCTCCCCCGCTGAAGCCGCTGCTAGTTTACCGGGCAGCTAACCCTCGAGCCCTGAAGAACGTGACGAAATGCTCTCTCCCCGTTATATGGATGTCAATATAAGCCTTAAACATACATTCCAGACAAAATATAGCACTGAAGCAACTTACTAACGAATTCACCTTATGAACAATCGTCCGGAACGTAACTCGTTCGTAACCTGGGGAGTGTCTGTATTGTGCTTTCACCTAATGTGGTAATTTACAAGACGCCACCAGGGGGTGCTGTAGACCATATTGTCATCAAGTACGATGGATGATGCTACCTTAAGCACCATGCAGAAGTCGGTCGGAGCCTTGTACTTGCTCTTGTAATCTTGGCCGTGGTAGACGTTCACATGGTCCAACTGGAGAAAACACACCAGGTCTCTGGACGCCTGCTCAAACAAACACAAGTGCATCATAGTCATCTTTCATTTGAACGCATTACATTATTTCACATTCACACACGCACCACGGGCGCTCACACACACCTTTGCTTTGCCTTTGGGGACGTAGTAGATCCCAGACGCTCTCAGTAGGAAGTAGCGTTTCTTCCAGGACTTTTTTCCATCTTCTTTCAACCACAGCACGCCCTCCATCTCCGGGACTGACACTGAGCTGCCACCAAAACACTCCTGACACGGACACAAAACAGGAAATGGTCAGCAAGCAAGAGATCGCCATAGCCGTCGATGCTTTTTCACAGCAGTCTGTGTCAGACACTTTGTTAATGATTTTCATACTCAAGATGCGTTTAGGGACGCAGCTGCATGCAACGTCAACTAACCTCTAACAGGGCCTCTTTGTTCCGCTCAGCCATCTCGCACGTCTCCTTCCGCCCCAACAAATAATTCTGCATCACAAAAAAGTAAATAAAAATCACAAAGATGAGGACATTTCCATGACAGTTGCAGCTATTAAGACATGTACAGTACATGCTTGATTGTATTTGCCTTTTTTTTGTGGGGGCGGTGGTGGAAATCAATCGGGTGAATTACCTGTGGGTTCTTAAACAGCGCATACTTCTCAATGCGTTCAGTGAACATGAGACGGTTCTGGCTGTCTCTGGTCCAGTTTAGCAGGTTCTCCACCAGGTTCTCGTGATCCTCAAAGATGCGTTCTGCAACATACAAAAACGATGTTTCAACTCGCCGTTAACGCTGATCTGATTGGCTCGCTCATCAATTGACATCCATGATCTCAAAAAAAAATAATTTGAAATGTGGACTCATCAGACCAAAGCACACTTTTCTACTTTGCATCGTTTTTTTCTGGTCTTTTCAGTGCGGCTTTTATACTGCAGTATTTTGTAAAAGTGTGACAATTATTATGACCAGCAATCTATTTCTCTCTTTAAGCAATTTCATGATTACATTTCATGCTTAAAGAATATATTCCAGATGCATATTATACACCAATAGTTGCTTTTTAAGAAACAATTTTTTGAGGCGTTATTGCACTTTTTCAAAATTGACTTTTAGTTTGTTTTGAAAAACAGGAAACCTTTTTCTTCATTCAAAAAGCATCAATGAGATTTGTTATTAAGAAATCCCTCGGAGCATCATTATGATAATATCTTACAATGTCATTACTGTAAAGCATTAAAAGCTCTTTTCAATCAGAAGGGAGAAAAAAAATACAGCTCAGCTCATTATTGCTTGTCCCACTTATGTCATGTGATGTGTTTGAATATTGCGCTAAGTGATGCAGTTTTCCTGTTTTGACCAAAAAAAAAACCAAACACCAACAAATTTCTGCCCTAGGAAATATAGTATCAAAATAACATGCGTTCACTTCCTGAAGGGGAAAAGCAGGGAGAGGTCAGGGGTTACGATGTGATAGGAAGTGAGTGCCTCTATCGCCAAAGGACACAGAGTAGGACTGTGTCTGCGTGTATAGTAAACGTGTTTGTGTGTATAGTGTGTTTATGCTGTGTCAAAGGGGATAGGGCTCTTTGTCAGTAGCTAATTTCATTTCAAAGTTGTCCTGAATAGGCGCCATGTTCAAGACAGTTTTCAGGGGTTTGTTTCGACTATTAAGGCGTGTTTTTACCCTCTCTGAGCTTCTTTTTTATACAACAGCGTTGAATGGCTGGTAGCGCCCTCAAGATGTGGGTTACATCACACGCATCACCACACAGGACCTACATAAAGACTGCATACGTGTGTGCGTGTGTGTATAGAAGACTGTTAAGCGGAGTTGAAGCCAATTGTAGAGTCTAAATGTGTGGCCGGAAAACACACATCTCTCCTATCTATCCCCTCGAGGGGAGTGTGTACTCATCTTTGTTACTGAATATCTGAGTGCATGCAGTCTTTTTACGACTGGCTGATGCTGTGTTCAAGCGTACTGGGACAACTTGCTACCGTACCAGTGACAACCCTCACTTGGTACTTAACAAGATAAAAATGCAAGTCTAATGCAACAGCAATGTATTCCATCAGGCATCCTTTAATTGTTTAGGATACTGTACCAGTAGAATCACATTAAATCTATGAGACAAAAATGTCAGCAAAATTGAGGCGTGACAATTGTGCCCAATGTTGACATCTAATGGATGATTAAGAACACACAAAAATTGAACATGTTCTAAATCAGGGGTGTCAAACTCATTTATGGCGCGGGACACATTTTAGTTACCGTTTCACTTGGAGGGCTGTTATGACTGAAACCACATAAAGAAGTCAAGAATAACCGTTGATTCAAATATTGTTTAAGTTACTATCATGAGGGGGTTAGTAACGAGAAAATGCTTAGAATATATCTGTTATTTATTACATGTGAGAATTTAAAATTTTGGTAGACATTTTAGAAAGAATCATGAAAGTTGACATGTTTGAGCTGCTTTTGCGGGCCACATAAAATGATGTGGCAGGCCAGATCCGCCCCCCCCCGGGCCTTGAGTTTGATACCCGTGTTCTAATTGAACCCAACATATGTTAATGGGTAGATTTTGGTATAACTTATTTAGCTGTGAATTAAGAAGACAAATATCAGGAGGTGGTGATTTGGGTGCGTTTTATTACCCATTTGCAGTTCATTAATGGTTTCCACCAGCGACCAGTCTGGACTGTAGCCACAATGGGACTTCTCCAGTAAACTGTCCAGAACCTGAGGCACACGACATTCTCCACTTATTCTGATGACATGACCAATAATAAAATTCCAATATGAAAATAAATATATATACGAAATTAATACATATATAACTATCACAGAACAGAACAAAATGCAAACCCAATTCCAATGAGGTTGGGACATTGAAATTAAAAAACAGAATACAATAATTTACAAATCATGTTCAACCTACAGTATATTAAATTGAATACTGTGCACTACAAAGACAAGATATTTAATGTTCAAACTGATAAACTTGATAGTTTTTCGAAAATAATCTTTAACTTGGCTGCAACAAATTTCCAAAAAGCTGGGACAGTTTCATGTTTCCCACTGTTGCATCACCTTTTCTTTTAAGAGCATTCAATAAAATGTTTGGGAACTGAGGACACTAATTGTTGAAACTTTGTAGGGGGAATTCTTTCCCATTCTTTCCAGTCTGCGGTCTCCATGGTCATATTTTATGCTTCATGTTGCACCACACATTTTCAATGGGAGACAGACAGGTCTGGACTGCAGCCAGGCCTGTCTCGCACCCGCACTCTTTTGATATGACGCCACGCTGTTGTAACGTGCAGAATGTGGTCTGGCAACGTCTAGCTGAAATAAGTAAGGTCATCAATGAAAAAGACTTTGCTTGGATGGCAGCATGTTTCTCCAAAACCTGTATGTGAAGGATGTGAAAGTTACGCATGCCATTGGCACTAACACAGCCCTATACCACCACTGATGCTGTTTTTTGAACTTAGGGTGCAGAATAGTCCGGATGGTTCTTTTCCTCTTTGGCCCAAAGGAATCAATGTCCACAATTTCCAAAAATAGTTTGAAATGTGGACTCGTCAGACCACAGAACACTTTCACACTTTGCATCTGGCCATGTTAGATGAGCTTGGCCCCAAAGAAGTTGGCGGCGTTTATTGGTGTTGTTGATAATTGGCTTTTGCTTCACATAGTAGTTTTAAGTTGCACTTGCGGATGTCGCGCCGAACTGTATTTACTGACATTGGTTTTCGGAAGTGTTCCTGAGCCCATGTTGAGATATCCTTTAAACATTGATGACGGTTTTTGATGCAGTGCCACCCGATGGTTCGAAGGTCACGGCATGCAATGTTGGTTTTCGGCTTTGCCGCTTACATGCGGCAATTTCTCCACATTATCTGAACCTTTTCAGGATATTATGGACCATAGATAATGAAGTCCTTAAATTCCTTGCAATTATACATGGAGGAAACTATTGACTATTTTCTCATGCAGTTGTTCACAAAGAGGTGACTCTCACCCCATCTTTGCTTGTGAATGACTGAGCAATTCAGGGAGCTTCTTTTATACCCACCCATGGCACCCACCTTTTCCCGGTTAGCCTGTTCACCTGCGGGATGTTCCAAACAGGTGTTTTGATGAGCATCCTCAACTTTCTCAGTCTTTTTTGCCACCTGTCCCAGCTTTTTATGGAGAGTGTTGAAGCCATAAAATTCTAGGATAATGACTATTGGCTAATAACAATAACGTTTATCAGTTTAAACATGATATATCTTGTCTTTGTGGCATACTCAATTCAATATAGGTTGAATATGATTTGCAAATCTTTGTATTCTGTTTTTATTCATGTTTAACACAACGTCCCAACTGCATTGGAACTGGGTTTTGGACTCACATGAAGGCTTTATGTCAATTACTCAAACTGATTAGGTCATGCTCAGAGGAGGGATTCTAACAGGAGTTGTACCTGTCTGACGGTTTGCCTCTCATCCACCATCATGGTTTTCGAGCTCTCATCCGACAAATGAACACGAATCACCAACTGTGAAGACACACATTTTCCATCAATACTGTTAAGAAATCACTCTGGGCCTAATCAAATTAAGACAAATAAAGACAAGTTTCTTATACAATGTTGTGAGAAGGTATTTGCCGATTGACAGTTTTGTTTTGGGTTTTTTTTTTGCACATATCGATCTTCTTTTGAGTTGTTTGAACTCAATCATATGGAAGGAATTTTTCTAGCATAAACTTCCAACCACAGGAGTTGCAACATTTACCGGAGCCAATTTTCAAATCAGGACAAGACTGAACATATGCAGAGAAAAAGGCGCAGAAAGGGGTTATCGCGAATCAGGAAAGCTCCGATCACTCCTGCCAGATACTTACACATCTGATTCAAGCCTAGGTTATACTCCAAATCTGTAAAATGGCGGCTAGACAAATCCGGATCACATGCTCAAAAACCATCTATTGTCGAGCCAAACGTGTGAAAATGGTCCCGCTCTAAAGAGATTCATTGGTGCTACCCGAGTGTAGAAATGCAGATGCAAAGACAGCTCAGGATTCCTTGAATCTCCGTCTAACCTGCGTTAAATCGCCGTGTCCGGTGCACAACTTTAGAGGGGTGCGCAGGACCTTTCATCATCACTTACACTTTTAATATTAACACATGAAAAAATGAAATAACGAAATGAGCAAAGCTCTATTATCATTTATTTCATCCCTTACCTTATTTAGCTCTATGAGTGGGGCCAAAATGGCATCACAAGCTTGCAATATGATGGATGCAGCTGCACAAGCATATGTCATACATTATTATCAAATGTTTTTCTTTGGTTACATTGTACATCGATAAATGTATTTTAACACTTGTTGAGAATGTTATAATCTTATTTAAAACATAGTCTGTAGAGTTAATAAAAGGTTTTACAATGGCAACAGTTTAGCATTTTCTTCCCCCCCTCCCCCTTAATTCCCATGTTTGCTGACATTTCTGACATGCCTGCAATTGAACACATAGAGGTAGCAGAAGTTCATTTTGTGTTTGTGTGTTTGCCACATGCGTCGGAAATCCAGGCTGTTAATCCAGCATCGCTGTTCCTCTCTCTGTGGGATTGTGCTTTCATTCGCAATGATCATTATGCTGAGTGTTGTATAAATGTGTGTGTGTGTGTCTCCCCAGCTGTTATTGACAAGCTCTTTTCATTGTGGAGTATCGCTGACCTGACCCACATAGCCTGGACGGCTGGACACGTGCCGGAAACAAACACACACACACACACACACACACACACACACACACACACACACACACACACACACACACACACACACACACACACACACACACACACACAAACAAAACGGTGGCCTAAATGGTACTTGCAGGCCTGAAAAAAAGGTTTCTAGTGTAACCAGGTAGAATAATCAATTGTTTAATAATTAGCTATAATTAGCTGGCTCAAAACTTTGTATTGCAGTGAACCCTAGCAGATATGCAGTTTGGCATTCCCAAATTCAAGTATTTGATTTTTTTGTTGTTGTTTTGAAATGCTAATGGCCAACGCAATTTAAGTATGACTTTTTGCGCAATGAAGTGGCATCTATGCGCCAAGGAAATATGGTGACATGATTTAAGGTCGTTATTTTGACAAAAGTAGAGCTTTGCCATCATCTCGTTGCCATGGAAGAACGTTTGAGTTGAGCGGTTTCATTTTTGACAAATGTCTTCCATATTTTGTGGATTCTATAAGCAATTTTGAGCACTTAAAAGTCTGTGTCAATTATTCACAGGTGTTCACCATTGGTGGCAAGGGCTTGGTCCCTACCCCCCACAAATTGTGGGAGAACACTGCAGTGTTTTAAAGGCAGAATACTGACTGCAGAACGGATTCCATTGTACAGGTGAAACTAATGTTGTGAACAGCAGGTGCAAAGAACAACCTTACCTTTTTCACCTGGGCCTCCTTTATCTTCTCCAGGGCGACTCGGATGTTGTCCGCCTTCAGCTTTGCAGCCTGCTCCTCCTGCAAGAGAACACACACACACACACACACACACAGTCAGTGGCTGTGAATACATGACTTGAGTGCACACCGAAATGCCTACAATTAGCGGAACATACTTTACCTGACTCTTCCAGCAGGAAGTCATTGCTTTTATCAGTTTTTGGTTCAACGATTCTGTGTCTGCGTTAGCATCCAATCATCCTGGAGAATTGAAGAACACACTTCCAGAACTCTGCACTCCAGTTTTTCCCAGTGCATTTCAATGTTGCGTCGCGACATATCCACAACCGCGTCAGTTAGCTTCGCCAAACAAACATGAGGCACAAGACACTATTGGCCGGCGAGATGAAAGGCGTGCACGAGTTGTCATGGCAACCTCATCCTCAATATAATAAAGGCATTATCAGGTACTATGATGAAGAGTACTGGTCGAGGGCTCAAAGATGCGCTGCACACATGCCGATACTAACTGACGATGTCCGAAATGTCGGTCACGCGACGCTCCCCCTTTACGATAAAAATAACAACGTCACTTTGAATCAAGCAAGTTACAACGAATAACCTGTCAACTCATAAAGACGTTCCGTATAAAACAGAGGATGACAACACCTGGAAGCCGACAGACAACAAGACATGGTCCGGTATGCCAACGGGCAGGTTGGAGGCTAGCTGTCGGCTGGCGGCTAATTCAACTGCGCCTCGCGGTTCGAGCAAGCTAACAGAAGCGTGAAAAAGGAGGTCGAACGACGGCTGGCTCATCAGACGGAAAGCTGGTGGTGGGGGAAAAAAAAAAGAAGCAGCGGCAGCTACCTTATCCCGACAAGTCTCTCTTCGGAACTGACGAGAGGGGGGGGGCAACGTGAGCGATGAAGAGTGCAGGGGCTGATGCCGGTGGCAGTTGCAAGAGGAGGAGGGGCAACGGTTCCTCTTTTATCTTAGTGACAATTCTTGAATAAATCCTATCCAAATCGCGTATGCTCACATTTTTATAGTTAAGTGTATTTCAAATGGCGGGAATTGCTCTACAAAAGTGCGAGTCAAACTTTTTACACCAAGTAGCACGCAAAAAAAAAAGTACCAACAACAGGTCCAAAAATACAGTATATGCGTTCATTAAAAAATTCATATCACAAATATTCTCTGCAGTCAGTTTTAAATTTTTCATCATCGTTACTTTATATTCTCCCCCCTCGACATTTTTTATTCAGTTAATTTACATTAGCTGTTTAGTTTTAGTATTAGTTGAAGTTTTTTGTTTTTAATAGAGTGTGTGTCGATCGCAAGGTCTAAAAAAAGGTCACTAAGCATGGTCTAAAACAGGGGTGTCAAACGTACGGCCCGCGGGCCGGATCCGGCCCGCAAAGGGGTTTAATCCGGCCCGCGAGATGATCATGTAAAACAGTACAGTAATCCCTCGTTTTTCGCAAAATGGGGACCAGCTCTCACTGGAGCGTTTCGCAGCCGAGTGTGAAGCGGTTGGGATGAGGATTAGCACCTCCAAATCTGAAACCATGGTCCTCAGTCGGAAAAGGGTGGAGTGCCCTCTCCGGGTCGGGGAGGAGATCTTGCCCCAAGTGGAGGAGTTTAAGTATCTTGGGGTCTTGTTCACGAGTGAGGGCAGAAGGGAGCGAGAGATCGACAGGCGGATCGGTGCAGCATCTGCTGTGATGCGGACGTTGTATCGGTCTGTCGTGGTAAAGAAGGAGCTGAGCCAAAGGGCGAAGCTCTCAATTTACCGGTCGATCTATGTTCCAGCCCTCATCTATGTCCACGAGCTATGGGTCGTGACCGAAAGAACGAGATCCCGGATACAAGCGGCCGAAATGAGTTTTCTCCGCAGGGTGTCCGGGCTCTCCCTTAGAGATAAGGTGAGAAGCTTGGTCATCCGGGAGGGGCTCAAAGTAGAGCCGCTTCTCCTCCACATCGAGAGGAGCCAGATGAGGTGGCTGGGGCATGTGATTCGGATGCCCCCTGAGCGCCTCCCTAGTGAGGTGTTCCGGGCATGTCCCACCGGGAAGAGACCCCGAGGACGACCCAGGACACGCTGGAAAGACTATGTCACGCAGCTGGCCTGGGAACGCCTCGGGATCCCCCGGGAAGAGCTGGAAGAAGTAGCCGGGGAGAGGGAAGTCTGGGCTTCCCTGCTTAAGCTGCTGCCCCCGCGACCCGGCCCCGGATAAGCGGTAGAAGATGGATGGATGGATGGATGGATGGGGACCAAAGCCACCCGCGAAAAAACGAAAATCCGTGAAGTAGCGACCAATTAACACATTTTTTTTTAAATTGCCCCACGTGGGCCTTTGCGGTTGAGCAGAGCGCACGAACACACACACACACACACACACACACACACACGCGGGCCAGGATCTCTCGTGTGCAGCAGACGTGTTTATGATTAGTTAATTAAGGTTGTTTAGACAATTAAGGATGGAGGGCAGAAGCTATCAATAGCACTCTCACATTTACACATTTAATAGCACTCTCCTTAGTTTGTAAGGTGTAGGCAGGGATTACATTTAGATTTTATATGCACGTGTAAATGGTTTAAAACTTCGTTTCTTTATAAATCTCGTTTAATCTTAAAGTCCATTCCTATATTTTTCAATACCAATTACTTGTTAAAGTTTGTACAATCAGTGGGATCAGTTTCAATGCATATATGTGAATGATAAAAGTAAATTGCACATTTGTCGATGGAAATGTAAGCTGCTTCATGAAATGTTTTGTAAAAGATATGTTCATTAAATTTCAACATTTTCCTAATGTTCTTGTGCTTCTTTATACCAAAACAAAGGAAAGACATATTGTTTTGGTTATTTCTAGCAAAGTATGGTATCATTTTAATGGTCCGGCCCACTTGACATCTACCGAGGCCGTATGTGGCCCACCATGTGAAATGAGTTTGACACCCCTGGTCTAAAAGCTGTTAGAGCTATATAAAAAAAAGAGTACTGTAGTCGTACAAAGTATGATTCACCTGAGTAAAATTGTTCACATTTAGCATTGTCAGTTTGCATTATCAATTGTGTTAAAATATAGAGAGCACTATTTGTCGTACATAACACAAAAGACAATAAGATGGCATTTATTATATCCCCAAAATAATATAGGGATTTAATTTGACAAAAACCTTTAGACAACATCAGCTGTTTTCTGAAAACAATGACTGGGGAGGACGTGTGAAATGCCGATTAAAAATTACGGAATAATGATCATGTGGAAGAGAAAACAATCTTTTGAGATGTTAAAAATGGCAGTTAGGTAACAATATTTTATGCCCGATTAGCTAGCAAGTTTTTACGTTAGCGGAGTGTTTTTTTTTCTGTTTGGCTGAAGTACCGTAAATTCCGGACTATAAGCCGCTACTTTTTTCCCAAACTTTCAACCCTGCAGCTTATACAGTGATGCGGTCAATTTATGTAATTTTTCTAACGGCCGCCAGGGGTGCTCGAGTAGAAAAGGTAAGATTAAGACTGCCGCGTCACAGGCACCGTTTGGGAAGAAAGTTATATTATTATTATTGTTAAGTTATATTATTAAAACTTTGAAAACTTTCTCTGTGTACCGTCTTTATTTGTAAATATGTTTACATGTTTTAATGTGGGCACGTGCGGTTTATATGCAGGTGCGGCTTGCGTGTGTACAAAATTGGTTTTCCTCTAAAAATGTAGTGGGTGCGGCTTATAATCAGGTGCGCTCTATAGTGCACACCTGATTCTAATTCTATATTAGGGTACATTATTTTGATTGTAGCCTACTATAATCAAAGAAGCGAAAAATACCAGATAAAGAGGATTGATTTTAATTGAGTACGTAGTTTTCCTCCTATTACTGTCATCATTGGGGGCTTGTCACACACATCTTTTTCACTCTTTGGATATGCACTTGACCTATATTAGTGAGTCACTTAAATTAGATTCCCTTTCGTGCTTTGAAGTCACAAGGTCCAGTGTTCCTTTGAGCCGCGATTTGCATAGATGCATCACAAGTGGGCCAGCATGAATGTGTGCGTTAGAGAGAGAGAGAGAGAGAGAGAGAGAGAGAGAGAGAGAGTGTGTCTGTGTGTGAATGGAAGTCACGCTGACGCAGCGCTATACTGACATAGAAACAGTGTGATATGAGATATAACGTACTTATACAACAATCTGCAAATGAGGGCAGACAATTATGTGGGTACTTTGAGCCTAATCAGTACAGTTTGGATTAAAAAAAGTGGATACTTGTGCTCTTTTTAGTGGACCCCCACTCAAATCTAGGACCGATCGATGATCTAAAATTGAAACAAGATTAGATAAAATCCAGACTAGAAATAAAATACAAGGTAAAAATATTCCCTAAATGTTGACACTTGCCATACTTTCAGAAATTAACATTGAAAATTATGAGGTAGGACCAAACTAAAAAAGTAAATGATGCCAGAGATAAAAAAATAATTTGCAAGAAAAAACATTTTAACTCTAACTCATTATGAGAACAGTAATATCCCCCCCAAAAGTCATTTTATGCAGAGCCTATACTGTTGTTGAAATATTACACCAATATAAATCATGCTTTGTGAAACGTGTATATACTGTACAAATATACAAGCCAACACTGATTCATAACCTTGTCAGAGGAAGAAACACTCAAACCAGTTATTTTGGCTCAATAAAGCGGACTTTAAAGCCAGTAGCAGCTGCTCTGAGGTATATACTGTACTTCTAAAAAGTAACATTAATCTAATGGCATTCACTCAATTTGAAGCCACGAGGCTCAGACAGATGTCTGGAACCAAAATAGCGCAGGGTCTTTAAAAAAAAAAAAAAGGGTTAATCAATGCTGAGGAAGCACGTCGCTAACTTGGAACAGCGAGGCCATAGTGATTACGGGATGGGAAGTAAACCACAAGATTAGAGATAAGGTTGTGGAAATACTGTGGAAGAGGACTTGACAGCCAAAGCTCAAAAGCCAAAAGGAGACGGTTGATGCTGGCCTAATGTAGTGCTATGTGCATGTTTTGCTATGATGGTCCTAGCAATCACTCCCCTCAGCTGCAAAGAGGATTATTGAGTCTCCATTCACTCGGCCTGCGCACGCACGCACGCACGCACGCACGCACGCACGAACGCACGCTCACACAAACGGCTGGAAAAGAAAAACTTTAACCTTCGCTATTAAGATGCCTGCAGCTTAGCTAGAGAGCAACCGAGTGTCTGAACCACATGTGTCAAGGTCAAGGCCCGCGGGCCAAATTTAGCCCACCACATCATTTTATGTGGCCCGAGAAAGCAAATCATTTTTGTCGAGGGCCACATTATAGTTAGGGTTTCCTTTGGAGGGCCGTTATGAATTTTGGGAAACCATATAAATGTTTAATCACCTCCACATATGACATACACGGCGCACAACAAATGGATGGATAACTAGTTTTCAAATCAGAAGTCATGAACAATGACTGTTATTGTGGATTACTAATGACAATTTGAAATTTGGGTTCAGCAAGCATCATGGAACTTGACATCCTTGATTTGCTTTTGCGGGTCACATAAAATGATGTGGCGGGCCAGATCTGGCCCGCGGGCCTCGACTTTGACACCTGTGGTCCGAACAAAGCCAGAGACATGTATCGATAGAGAACAGATCAAAACTGTGACAGCAATCCAACAGGAGAGCCAGTGGGAGCAAGCCAGTTCCCCAGAGCAGAACATCAATCTCGATCTGCTTTAAACAAGAACAATTAACGGGCAGCTTGTTCTCACGAACAGCATTGATCTGTGTTAGCAAGCACACCGTTCATCTAATGACCGCCATGACTACAACTGGCCGACTCCCAAATCAACATTACTGCTACACGATTCACTCAGACCGATGGATAAATACTGTACACCAATTTTTTCCCCCAAACATGACCACTACCCCCTCTTACACATGACTTTTTTTCTTCTAGGAATTACTTTTTCTATTGTACTGTCACAACTGCATTCTTGTAACATGGCGTTTTTCACTCCTTTACTGTATGTCTTCCAACAGTGACTGCAATCTCTGATTACAACTTCATTCTTGTAAGGTTATGACACGGAAACAATATTCTGTAACATCAAAACTTTTGTGAGACCCCGCAGTTTGATGCTGCAGCTCAATGGGCTATCTTTAAGGAAGCTTGTTTTAAGTTTTCAATAAAACAGGAAATGATCGTGAAGTACAAACGATCTCTGTCCGGGTTGCTCTGTACAATATGGCTCAAGTCAACAATACGTCAGCAACAGAAACTGAAAGTACAGTATAACGCAGAGTGAGCTGTGTTTACACTTTTGGATGAATGTAGGCCTTTCCTTTTTGTTTCAATGCATTGTCATGATCCCACCAGATCCTCAAACGTTCTGTTCTGTTTAAATTCAACCCACACCCGAAGGCTGAATGTTTTTCAAAGTTCCCAAGGCGTCGTTCTCGTTGTAAGTTTAAAACCTCGAGGTTATTTTGGTTTGATCCAAACCGTCTTCAGAATAGGATGTCGGAGGACTTGAAGGCAATAGCAGACACAGAATCGCTGACGCTCACTTACCTGGCCTCGTCTCCAAGAAAACATGAACAATTTAACAGCACAAACATTCTCACAAATATTTTACTCCATTTAAGGCTTCCTTAAAGCACAATCACACAAGAACGTGAGATGGCTCTGCACAGGTGTTGTTTGGTGTTTTACTCGAGCTCATGGAAAACCATGCTGTGAGCGGTTTGAGTGATGCTATCTGAATGGAGAGCTTAATGAGATGGCAATATAAGATTGTATTTCAGTCCATGATCTCATCTAAGAATTCTGGCAGAAAGGTTTAATGCAGTGGAAATGTCTAAAGTTGAACGCTCAACATTTTTTGGTGCTTCTGTAATGTTTTTATAGTTGTGCAAAAGGTTGACCCACTGTTGTATATAGCGACACATAAAACTTTAAAAAAAGCATATTATCTTGTTGATATCTATTGGGGATTGAGCTTTAGCATCTATTGTCGCATTTACGCTGGATCGCGTCGATACAATTTGTGTGATTGCACTTCAGCAAGTCTCGTCTTCGGAATGCACACAAACCAAATTCCTTTTGAAATCATAGAGGAGGAGAGGAACGGAAAGTGGCTGGAAGAACGGCATGCAAAAGAAAATAATCTAAAGGACAGGCCAGGATAGACAAGACAAGGAGAGGGCGAGCGTGCGGTGAGGGATGCAAGGTGGTGGGGGGGGGTCACCTTGGTCAGCAGGTGTGAAGGTTTCCCTGCTATGTTTCTCAGAATCAGAGAGGTTTCCCTGTCCAGATAGGAGTGCTTGAAGGAGAGAGAGAGACACAGAAATACAAGACAGAATCCTGGTAAGTGAATGTGGTGTCTGGCTTTAGCAGGAAGCTGTGCGGTGAAGCGGCAAATGACGGCAAAAGCAAGGAAACCTGTGGGGGGGGGGGGGGGGATACTACACAGGCACACTATATGTAACAACAATCATCATAATGACCACACAAATATTTGATGTTTTAAACCTCCAAGATGGCAAATGGGGGCGACTGAAAATACTTTACTCGGTGGGTACGTCTCTCCTCAAAGTAGAGCATGGACTTGAGGCAGAAAACTCCACTCGCCATGCGCGTCTAAGTTAATTGAGTGGCATTCAAATCGATTTGCATCTTGCGTTACGTCTGAAAGAACCCACTTGCTTGATGAACCCGCTTGCCACCACAGGACGCGGGCGCACTCCCCACATAGCTCTCAAGGGACAGGACACGCAACAGTATTACAAGATTTCATTCTGATCAGAGTGCAAATGTTTGGAGTTGATACTCGCTTTTCCACGCCCACTCGAATCGAGTAACCTCAAAACAGATAAATCAAGCCTAATAGATGCGACTCACTGTCAACTTCGGGTGTGACGTCCACTTAATGACAATTGCCTAAACCCTTAATTCAGAAATATTACTGAATATTTAAGTATATTATTATTATTATTATTATTATTGTGATATGAAGAAAAAGCAAGGGAGAAATGTACTTGAATCTCTGATGATTTGTATTTTATTGTTGACCAGTGTCATCAATGAATCGTTTAGATACCATTTAAAATGTAAAAATGTCTGTAATTTCATTTTCTCAATGGTAAACAGTCTGATTTCTGTCTTCACAAAAGCAGAAGGATTATCTTTATGTTGAATCAAAATAAAACGAGAAAACAATGTTTCTGACATGTAGTGTAGCAAAGCAGCAATTCCCTCCAACTTTATGTTTGTGCATTTTCTGCACTGGAAATTTGAAATGCCATGTTTTTGAATAAAGGGACGGAAATCAAAACATGACCAGATGCATTGATGATCGACAGATCAAATGATTTTTAAAGTAATCATCAGTCGCAGCCCCACTTAGGGGCCTCTGCAACAGAAAATAATAATATATTATTGAAAGCGTGTATAGCATACATACAAATACACATTTTTCTGCTCTGCCTCATCTTTCTAAATCTTGTGTGCTTCATCTCGAGAAATCATTTTATCGAGAGCATTAACATACTCTTCTAATATTTAGGTCATACGCATGCACTCACGATTAGCCGCGCGTGCGTGTGTGTGGATACGCGTGTGTGCACATGTTCAGTGCTCCAGGGCTCCTCGACATACAGGGTTTAAACTTTACATCTCAATAAGACCATCATGGACCATGAGCATCAGAAAGATGTTTTTGTATAGATACTAATGATGATGATGAATAATTTTATGTTTGTCTGTGATCTACCGGGTAACACCAATATCCCGATGACCGGCCGGATGATTATCGACTGAGGCGGTCTCATTAAAGTATGAATTTTAATGCAGACTGATTTCAATCCTAAAAAACACGCACTTCCTGAATATTGGGTCTTAAATACTGTGGATGATTTTCGCTGATATGTCAAATATAATCTCTTAAAAAATGAAAGCAGGCTCAGTTTAATCCTGCGCAGACAACAGGTGCCTACTGCAGACTACCACCGGAGCCCAGTGGGCTCAAATAACAAGAGGTAGAACGTTGGCATGGGTCGAGGCTGGTCGGTAAGCGGACGATTTACCTCCGTGCTGTGCTGACTCTGGCCGGTGTCATTGGCTGGGTGCGGCGGGGCTGAAGCAGGATGGCCGTCACAGTTGCTGGCATGAAGAACGTTGTCCAGGGAATCCATCGAGGAGGCAGAGTTGACAGACGTTCCTGAGGCCGACGTGACGGAGGAGCGTGAAGAGTGGATGACAGATCGCACCTAGAAGGGATTTACTCGGCATCATGACTGGGAAATGGCATGAATTGTGTTGACATGAATTGTGCAAAATTGAGTCATTACTTTGTTACAACCGACAGAGACACTGTTAATTCACGGAACTACTTTGCTGTTGTCAGTAACTCTGAATACCGATTATCTAAAGAAAAAAAAAAAGGTCACTCAGTATTGTGTAATAAAGAACATTAAACTACAATCCCCACATGACTGTTAGACAGAAATACCGAAACAAATACATTTAAAAATTAACCCCGAAAGCTAATGTATGATATTGACAAAAAAAAGATCAAAGGATAATTTTGCTACGTTTATGATTATAAACATAAAATGTTGTTCGTTAGTTTTTTGAAGCATGATTTTTATTTTATTAATGAAAATATTTATTTAATTTGACTTTCCAGGGAGTCATTCCTCTACATCTGCGATCGTCGTGATAACCCTGCCCACTGTCCCCTGCCTGCTGACGCAGTTGGTGCCAGTGTCTGGCCCAATAAATAATTGGGGCCTGATTAAGCACCAGATTCAAGCACCAGGGCTAGAACGACAGCCGATTTTGGTGGTCGAAAAGGAAAGAACTGGTGCTAACCTGGGCACTGGCCCAGAACCAGCACTAGCACAAACATGCTGGAAAAGGGCCAACATTTAGTTGCAGAGGTTACAGATCACATTAGTGGTAGAAAAAGTTTGAAATGGTCGGGTTTGTTCTGTCATTGTCCAGACTTGGCATTTGACAGGGGCGTGAAGACCTTTTTTTTTTTTAATCCATCATATAATTGAGGAACGGAACTCTCAAAGAATAATTAAAATAATTAATCCTCTCATAATTTTACCAAAAAGTAAAGAGACATGAAAAGGTGTCATGTCACATTATTTTATTATTAGTCTTTAAAGAATCAGACATTTGAAAGCCGCAACACTGACATTTAATCCAATAGTATATCGATACGGTGATGACAAACCAACAGACGAGATAATATGATCACGACATATTTATTTTTTTATACATTACCAAAATAGAAGGAATAATTCGCAATCAAAGTCAAGTTTACCTCATGCTCACTGACGGTGCCGACCGATCCCGTGCGCCGATGCTGCCGCTGACTGGATGCTGGGCGCCGTACCGAGGCCGAGGTGGAGGTTGAGCCGAGTGAGTGGGAGGAGCTTTGACGAGCAGCTTCGTCCATGCTCATTGATGCCTAATGGGAAGGCGGAGATGGTAAATAATCTCCATGTTTCACCAGAAGCATCTCAGTGAGCACGACTGACCGTGACGTACAGGATGGTAATTAGTTTTATAATAAATTGGACAAATAAACTAATCTGCTTCATGATTTTGGCCTTGGTCTTGCGACTGACATCAAGGATAAATGTTCTCAACCTTCTGAGAGGTAGCCATCTTTAAATCCCTGTCCAAGTACAGTACTGCCTACAAACAAATGCAGACATGGAAAGCATCTCGGAGAGTAATGGAATTATTCCTGGCAAGGAAGAGTCAAACTTTTCAGCATAAATGCACAGAATGCAGTGTAACCACCTAGTGATCATGAACCTCTAATTGTTGTTTTTTTATGGCACATTTACATTGCCGTCCAATATACAGTATAGATCAAAACTACATTAAAGTGTATTTGGTATTTCAGGCTGCATGGATGATGTGATCCTTTCATTCAATTGTAATTCTTTTAGAAATAGAAACTGTGATGATAACAGTAAATAGATGAAAGTAATACGGCACACCACACAAAAGTTAAAAAAAAGTGGATACACAGGTAAATTATGTACCTTCTGCCGTTTAATAAAATAGCATTTCTTTTTTTCTGCCTGCCACATTACATCTCTGGCATAGATATTTGAACATAGACACATTATTTGCAGTAAATAAATACCGTAGTTTGTTTTCTGACCAACGAAGTAAAATTGAATGCTGAGGCAAACCTTCTGAGCTCTCACATCACACTTCACGTGTCATAGCACACTTGTTGGGAATCACCGAGTCCCAATCATTATTTTACTTCCTTAGAGGAATTATTACCACATTAAAACGGAAAGAGAATTACTTGGAAAGGCACTTTCAAAAATAACCCTGGTTAATGAGCTACATGTTGCTTCAATAGCTCTTGCACTTGCTCTTATGCTTATTAGGTTTGCGTTTAGTGGGGTCCGCTTAACAATTCTTGTGAGAACTCTTCACACCGATATTAACGACATACCTTCTCGAGCTGGGCAGTGATATCATCCAGGCTGAAGTTTGACGCCAGCGCCTGCCTCCCTTGTTGCCCAGGACAAACCCTGATGGTGCCGGCAGGCGAGGCCCTGGTGCTGCTACTGCTACTGCTCGCCCCGCTGCTGCCGCCGCCACCGCTGACGCTGTTGCCTCCGCCACCGTCGCCGCTCCCCCCCGCTGATTGCTGCCTGCTACTGCGCCCTGCTGGGGGCTTCTGACGAACCTTGACAAAAAAAGTGTTGAAAAGGATAGAAGGTGAAAAAATCTTCAGGCATGATGCAGCGTCACGACAGTAGGTGTACCTTGGTATCGGTGAGTCCTAAACGTGCCATGCTGCTGTTTTGTTTGGGGTTGACGGTACTGAGCTCCTGTTCAATAGAGCTGAGGTCCGCCATGAGGGCGTCCAGATCGACATTTTCCCCCTGATTCAATGCCTCTGCAGCCAGACAGAACAGCATCTGGGTTAGACATCTCAAAAAGGACTGAAATGAGCACCCTTCACTCATGTGTGGTATTCTGACCATTGATGTTATAGATGGAGAATCTGTAGGAGAAGTTGGCCATGTTGGTTTCCTGTCTAAGAGGCGCCTTACGCTGAGGGGGGCGCTCTGGGCGGCCATCATCCAAGCTCTGGATGGTCACAAAAACAAACCAAAAAAAAACAGGAAAAGTGTGTCACACACAGTTCAAGTGAATTACAAGAGACCTGTTTAGTTCAGCAGGTGTACCTGCGTGAGTTTGTCCAGTTCTCCCAGCCAAGCTCCGAACATCTTATCCAGATCCTGATCCTCTTTATCGCTGTCCTCCTCTTCCTCCCCTTCTCTGACCTCCACCTCTTCGTCGGACAGCTGGTCCATCTGAGGAAAAGAAAAGAGAAACGTGTCACCTGTGAACTTGACAACGACCGTCTTGGGTCACAATAAGATAAGAAAGCTTTTATTTGTCTCACAATGGAGAAATTCGCAATTTACAGCAGCAAAATTTGGAGGGTAGAAAAACGAAGTATTTGCATGTACAAAATACATTTAAAAAATGAACTGTACACAGTACAGAATGCAATCTAAAATATATAAGATATAAGCATATATGCATCAGCATATATGCTGCATAAGGTTTAAACATGTTCAACTTGACTCAAAGGTAATAAAATACAGTATATGACAATAATGTTACTGTCTGTGATAGGTGATTGAAACAAGACTTAAAAGTGACTTTAAATCTGCACTGCCCCCCATGTGAAATCTGGACCAGATCTGGATTAAACTTTGTTTGGCATTAGCGACTTTCAGACGACAGCACCTAACATTTCATTAACATTTGTTTTTGCTCATTCATATTAAGTTTTTTAAAAGATTGTTTTAGATGAAAAAAATAATGACAAAAACAAATATGAATATACCATTAAAAAATTCAAATTAAAAGCAAAATGTAATATAAAAACAAAACAAATACAATTGTACTATCTACGGAAGCGATTAATATTAATATAAATATAACTACAAATTAGGGCACAAGAGAACAATTTTATATCAGTGGACAATGCCACATATTGAAGATGATTTTTCCCCTCTTCAAAATCAATCCTAATTTACATGATAAAATTAAATAATACACAAGGACCAAGAGAAAAAGGCTGAATTTAGGTCATTTTATTTTAAAATGGAATATTTTACCTTCATAATTATTTTTATATTATATTTATTTATACACTTTTTGCCTTCTACTTTCTCCCTTTCATAATTGTGCTGCTGTCAATTGGGAATGTTTCCATTGTGAGACAAATAAAGGTTTTCTTATCTTATCTAAATTAAGAGGTCTACACAAACACATTAAAAAAAAACATGTCCCTTTTCATATAATGCTTATGAACAGGGCTGATGAATCCCGACGTATGTAGCAGTCTTCCATTCATTTTACGCATGCCACGCACGCTCAAAGGCGTCGTGAACACGAGGAAAAAGCACAAAAGCGCAAGGCCGAGTGAGAGCTGACGGCGCCACCCAGTGGCTGTAAGCATGTAGTACAGTAGTGTATTAACACGGTGTTCCCACGTTCTCGAGTCTATCTTCGTAGCAGCTTAATTGATGGATATATAAACGATTAAAATGAGCAAACTGGCAGAAACTCAAGTCAATGTCGAGGATCAAGTCTGAACAGTAATTTGAGCCTTGCTATATTTAATCTGCCTTTTACATGATCTCTCTCTAAATGCTTCCACTCTTGTCTCCACCTGATCTCCACCCAGGCAGGCACTGACCCCAGCACAAAGAGCTATTTCTGGGCTACTGCTTTGTCCTCGCCCCCTCTCTGCAGGGGGACGCATGGAGCCAACACACACATGAGATTAGAGAGCAGGATCGCGCCGAGCCACAAACAAATACATGGAAGAACACGCACGGGCGGGCGAGGAGTTTTGCGGCGCTACAATTAGATCCTTGTGGATTGGCTGCTCTGTCATTTTAGAGGTCTGAGCACAGGGCCGCTCTGTGCGAGCTGATGCGAGGACAGGACCCCCCCGCCCCCCAGCTGCAGTCTTGTGCGACAATTTACTTGTTTGCACAACGCAGCCCATTCAAGGCAAATGAAAAGCCGACGCCCATCCAAATGCAAATACGATCACAACATCTCACCTGGCTTCTTGTTTGAGTCAACATGAAACGGTAATAAATAAATAAATACAAACGATGGTAAAGTAAGCGTGTAATTTAAGAAAGATTTGAAGGCAAGTACCGGAGGATGTTACACATGCACGCAAAAAAGAAAAGCATGTACCGGTAGATTGAGAATTCAAATGTCATTTCCATTAGAAAAATCGGTCATCCCCCAAAAAGTATGAATAATTTAGTAACAGTAAGATCATCTCGATGTACTCACACATGGATTTACTCGGTGTGAAATGTGGGTCTGACTGAACGCAAGGCTGATGATTTTGCCATAATTCCATGAATGACCTTGTTGTATGACGAACAGGAGGTGGATGTACTGGTTTATTATACCTTTTGCCATCTAAGGTATGAATGAGCATGTTATTGTCACTAGAAGTCTCTGACAAAGACAGAAATTGTGGGAAAATGGATAATGATGTTCACCCAGGTCAACAAAATCACAGAAATAGCAACCAAGTAAGAAAAGCCCCATTTTGCTAATTGATGACTTAAACTTGTAATGTTAAACTGTTCTCTTCATGTGGTCTCTTTCTCCCGCTTTCTCATTTTAGCATAGCGTTTGGGGGGGAAAAAAATGTTGAAGAGTCTTTGCTGCAGTGCAGATTCCAATTTAAGAGTTGCAATAAGTCACCATAGCACGTTTCGTCATAGCTGCATGCAAGCCGGTTCAGTCAGGGGCTAACTCCTGCTTTGGGTCTTAAATCAACTTGAATTTCAATGTATATAAGAGCAGAACAAATCAAACCTGGAGTAAAACAAACACGGGAACGTCGGATGAGCCGCACATTCTTGACTGCCGAGCGGGCCCAAAAAACACAACTACATTTTCTGTCAAACATAGCTGAGACAGCAAGTTGTCCGAAAGACCTATAACGTGTGTGTGCTCGCGTAAAGTAAACGGCAATTACTTTGCTACAGAAGCCACGCTCCTCCTGTCTGACAAACTGAAACCATGCAATCATCCTCCCGCCCTTCATTCCACAATCCCCTTTTTCTTCAGTATCAAGCACAGCAACATATTTCATATTCCACTCATCCTGTTCTTTTTTTGGGGGGGTTATTATTCTGTAATCACACCATTTTGTTTCTCAAAATGGTGATGGGTTGAAGATATTTGCCTCATACACACACTGCACAAATGCAACGCCCACGACTATTAAGTTATTTCACTCCAGTCCTGCAGGTGGTGGCAGAGCACGTTTCAAAGTGGGCTGCCCATAAACTGCCAAAAACAGCAAACTCAAATCGGCTTCTGCGGGATCTGGTCGAGAACTGCGACACATGGCCCCAATGCAAGAGGGCCGTAATGGCCAAAAGTGAAGATCTGCACCACATTCAACCCATGTAAAAGCTTTTGTGGCAATGGGCTATGTCATTAATTTTTGCATAACACTGTTTACCGTCAAAACTGAACCATAGTTTATGAAACTGTGATTGACGTAACATAAGCCGCTTTTCCATTCCAGGTTCCAGGACGGCCTGGCGCCTTATGCAGAGACATAAAAAACACCCAGAGCATATATAGTCATATATACTGTAGTTATGAATGAAATACTGAGCTTGTGGTAAACAAATTTCCAGAGCCGCGCGCATGCTAGGTCCATTCACTTTGAATTGAGAGCTCATTCTCATTCACTTGACCAGCTCTCCGAGCGGCTGGCACTGGTGGCTCGTTGTTGTCATCATCCGGCATCTGAAGGCCCGAGCCGCTACCTACGAGGGGGCACGACCGTCGGTCTGGAGGAACGCTGAGGCGCCGGGCTGTGGTTGGAGGACCTTTTCATCACTGTCAAAAACAGGAAGACCTGGAGACCTCTCATTCAAATCCATGGATCCGGTCAGTGGTTTGCACCGCTCACCACGACTTGTTCCTCTGCATGAATGCCTTAGTAGAATAGGAGCAGAGTTTAGAGTTGTTGTCTTGATGAAGTATGCATCCCTGGCGCAACTTCAACTTTGTCAACTGATTCTTGAACATTGTTGGCAAGGATCTGCTGATACTGAATGGAATCCACGCGACCTTCAACTTGGACAAGATTGCCAGTACTGGCCACACAGCATGATGGGAAAACCACCAAATTTGACTGTGGGTAGCAAGTGTTTGTCTTGGAATATCTGTTTTTGTCTTCCGCCATGCATACCTCCTTATGTCCAAATAACTCCATTTCAGTTTCATCAGTCTGAATATTTGAGCAAAGCACAGCGACACCATCTGCAACAAGACCGTGTTGTAGTTCTTTGGAACTGGTCTGTCGATTGAGTTGGACTGTTCTCACCATCCTGCGCCTCTGCTTATCTGAGATTTAGCTTGGCCTGCTGTGCGTGTGTTCTTCTATTTCCTCACTATGCTCCTCACAGTTGAAAATGACATCTGAAATATCTGAAATCGCTTTTGGTATCCTTTCCCCTAAACCATATTGTGAACAATCTGTTTTCAGGCCATTTGACAGTTGGTTTCAGTCTCCCGTGTTGCCGCTCTTCAGAGGTGATGCAAAGAGTGGAATCACTTGCAACTCGCCATCTTAAATACACTTTAATGATTGGCTTCACCTGTGTATGTAGATCAAGGGTCAATGGACTCACCAAACAAATTTTGTGTTCCAATAATTAGCGCTAAAGGTATTCAAATCAATAAAACGAGCATGCCCAAATTTTGTTTAATTGCACTTTTGTAAATTGATTTTGTGTCTGCTATTTGATATATTGAACTGAAATTGATGATCCAAACGACAAATAATTTCTCAAGGAAACTCTTGAAAGCAATCGGGGGTGCCCAAACTTTTTCATACCACTGTATGTATAAGGACTATTGTCAAACACAAAAGCGGGCGACTGCTGCGGGGATGTGCACAGCTGGAGCCAGGTGATAACGGGATGAGGCCTTTGGTTCTCTGTGCTAAAGCCCCTGTCACACCTTGACGATTTAGCCTGCGTATGCCGACGTATGAAAAATTTGGCAAATACGCTGGCGTACGTCGAATAAGTTATGGGTAAGTTTTGTATACGTAACAGCACGCTGAAGCACGTTGGTATCACGTCGGAAATGCGTCGAGGTCGTCGAGAAATTTTAAGCATGCTTAAAATTTCTCGACGTATATCAGCGTATGGCTATCGTCCCGTATCGCAGGCCATAAGTAATAGGCAAGTTATGCGATCGTTGCACACGTTCAAACACGTTAAGTGTAGGTTACTCATAAGTCCAAATACGTCGAGAATACCTACTAGCTGTTCTCCAACATCCGTGCCTTCGAACTTGCGCTTGGACATGCTGACCAGGCTGTCACGCACGTAGTTGGCGAAGGCTGCAGTGGCTGTGATGGGCTGAGGCTGTGCGAGACCTTTGATGAGCTCCCCAGACTTTTCTTTGGCATGACGCTGATGTTGTTTGGTTTATTAATGACACAAGTCATAATGGCGTTTGATTGCTGCTTTAATAGCGTGAATAGCAACTCACAGTAACGATGGCAAGCCGCACCTTGCCTCTTGGGTTATACCATTTTAAGTAGACCGGGGTAGTCCCCAAACAGATGTTGGTACTGTAATGTCTAGTGCAGTTATGATTTGAAACGTCGAGCGCCAGCCTTTTTATAGACTACGTCACGTGATCGTCGGCAATACGCTGCTGCACGCTATGCATAAATTAGACTATCGTTGGGCATAAGTTGTGTACGCCGGCAACACGCTAGGCATTCGTTGGAATAAGTTATCTATAAGTTATCGAAACGTTCTATATAATTTACTGATGCGTTATGTATACGTCCAACCCGTTATGAATACGCTATGTATACGCCCAAAATTGAAATTTTTTTCGATAATTCAGCGTATGCCAGCGTTTTGGGAAATTCTGAGACGTCAGCATACGCTGGCTGAATCGTCAAGGTGTGACAGGGCCTTAAGAAACGTTGGTAGCACAGAATGATCCTGGAGTGAATGACAGTGTTTGCCGTAATGTCTTATTTTGCAGGTCTGATCATTGACATCATTGAGCGATCAGCAAATTATGTAATAATAATAATAATATACATTATTACCTTACAAACAATAAAAATGCAAACTATCTGCTAGTCCAATCCACTTTCACACAGCTGAGTGAGATACTGATGCAATTGTCTGACTGTTCACACAGCATCCTGCAATCTCATAATTAAGTATGTCAGTACAGTGGAACCCCTCTATTCGTGGGAGATTGTGAGTGGGCCGGCCTGAGAACAGTGAAAATCCATGTAAAATCAATGCAAACACCTCCTTTTTTTAATCCCCCAAATTCTTCAAAAAACACTGATGAAGCTTCAATATGCATTTTCCACAAAAAAACGGACATTGCCGCCCCTTCCCTAAAATTAATATTAAAATATTAACATTTAAAAATAAATCTTTGAATAGGCGAATACACGGGTGCTCTACTGCATGTATGCCGGGGTACACTTTTTGTACCAGCATCTGGTGAACTAAGAAAGAAACGGGCGGAAGGGAGTGTTGTTAAACTTCAAATACAGTAATCCCTCGTTAATCGCGGTCAAAACCACCAGCGGTAAACGAAAATCTGCGAAGTAGCGTCCAATTAACATAAACAGGTTAAAAAAAACATTTTTTAAAGTCCGCAAACGGTCCGCGAGAAGCTGCAAAACAACAGCGAGTCACATAGAGCAACATATACAGTACTGTACTCCATGTATATGTAAAAAAATAAAATAAAATAAACATTTTTTTATATGTTTGAAAAAATCCGCGATGCACTGAACCCGCGATAAACGAACCGCGAAGTAGCGAGGGATCACTGTACAGTTACCACAACAATTATGGCAGTGATACCGCCACTACCACGTCTTGTTAGGATAAAACAAATACGTTTAGAACAAACCTGTCGGGATACTATAGCGACGAGAGTATGCCTGTCACGACAATTGCCATATCAACGGATTTTTTTTCTTTCGGACTCGATGAATGGTCATTGACCCGCGTGTTTGTTTACATACGTCATCAACTTTCACTCGAGCCGCTACGTGGACTCCTCCGTCAGTCAGCTTGCTCGCCGATACGGGCTTCAGGGTTGGACAGAACAGCTGTTAAAAACCGGTTTCAACAGTTTGGTTCGCATGTGCGGGTCCCATCGTTTCATAGGCACACACACGAGTCTTTTCCCCCCATTTGTGAATGAGCGGCAGCAATGTAGGGTGGCGCTATTAATAATAGCCACGTAGCATTAATGCTAGTCAGCGCAACCAAGTGCATCAGCTAACAGCTATCCTCTGTGGTATTCTTGTATTCTATTTCATTGTTTTGTTTATGCGTCATGGCGACCAGTTCAGGGTGTACCCCGCCTACCGCCCGAAGAAGGCTGGAATAGGCTCCAAAACGCCCGTGAGGATAAGCGGTGCGGAAAATGGATGAAGATTCAGTCAACATTCGTTACACCCACCAGGAATTTAGACATTGGCGACCAGCACCAGATTTCCGTTTCGAGTGCCAGAATTGACAGCGAGACCAGTTTACCAAGTCTGTATATCTCCAGCTCTGCTGCATCAAGGGACCTTACAGCTCAACAGATGCACATAATCATATAAGATTTATTTATTTGGTCTTATGGAAAATAACCTTTGTTGATCCAAAGTACCTATTTTTCATTGCAAAAAATCCCATAGGTAACTAACAACCCAAAATATTAAAAAGTATCAGTTCTTCACTGAAATCCTGATCCTGTCTGCTCTCATTTTAGTCACAATATTAGTGGGAAACCTGGCCTTGTTTATTGAACACAAATCTTATATATTTTCAGGTTTAACAGAGCCCGAGTTATTATTTAAATGTTTTATCCAAGATATTTTACTGTTGAATGTGAATGTTCAATATCTTTTAAGAATTGAAAGATAAGTGAATTTAAAAAACACATGCTGCTTATCGTGATCCCAAAATGTCTTCGTCATCGTCAGGGGCCAAGGCAAGAGTGTTAATAAGAACCAAACCTGGCACGCTTTCAACACTTCACACTGTTAAGAGGCAGGAAGTGGTCCTCACCTCCAGGCTGTGCTATTTTGACATTTCACAGAGTGAAATGCAAACTTTGATAGCAGCTGTTCTGTAGCGCAAGGAAACTGACAGATGCTCATACAGTGTTACAGGGTATATTTTTAGGACAGAGAGAAGGCAGGACTCCAACATCTGTAGAAGCATGCATCTGGACGAGGCGGCTTCCAGTCGCCTGTAGCATAACACGGCACACAGCCCGACCGACCCCGCCAGACGGTGCCACAACTAAACCGAAAAAGTCCTTTCAGCATGCGTGATGTGATCCGCTCCCATTGCTCTATATCAGGCCATTGTGCGAATGTTATATTTTTAGGGTTGCTGGGTGGGATTTTTGGAGTGGGGCCATAATACACATTTAGAGAATAATCAAGGGAATGCAGACCGTTGAGATTGATGCAAATCCCAAAGTTAACCTTAAATGATAGCACATGCTCATTTAATTGACATTTTTAGTGAGGATAAAACAGTTGTGAAAAAGGAAAGATGGATGTCCTGCCCTTGTTCAAGTGACAATTTTCTTAAGTTTGAAGAAAAGACACTTCTTTGGGATATTTATATTTGGCATTTTTCAGACAGGGACTCTGCAAAATGTCTGGATCCAAGCCAGCGTTATCGGCCTGTGACTTTCAAAAAGAATGGGGGATTCTTTGGAGATTATTTCCACAACTACGTCAGCTTTCACAGAGCCACATGGCACCCCACTATAGGATATATAAAACACTTGTTGGTTATTATGATGTTACGGCTCTGATATCGCTTCTGAAACTGCCAAAGTCCTATACTACGACTGGGGAAAAAAATCCATGAAACAGCAAAGCCGTGAAAGGTGAAACGCATTATAGCCAGGGTTCACTGTACTTTCATTTTTTAAGCTTGCATGATACGGATTTTACCATCTGATGAAATTTACAGCTGTGGCATTTCAGCAAAAAGGAAAAAAAATCCCACCTACTGCTGAACCTAACCCTTAATTGAAAATCACGAAGTATATTACAATGTTACATATATTGTGACTATTATTATTATTATAAAAACTTGATGTGCTAGAAAAAAATGAGGGAAGCTTCAAAAATTGAATCTAGAAAAGTATACTTGTATCTTTGATGGGAAAAAAAAAGTGTAGTACAAATGTGGTGACCAGTGTTATTAGACAACTGCTTTCAACAATAAGTGAAAAAAAAAGTTAAACATTGGCTTTCCCCTATCCCTACAACTGCTTTCCTGCCTTGTTAGGCCGCTGATAATATCCGCAAAATCTGTGGTTGAACTTCAACCCCTCATGCAGTATCGGTACCTTTTCACACACAATGGTGACACAACAAAAGCCTATTTTGAAAATGAGTAGTGATTGGTGAGAATCTTGTATATACAGGATGACAATTTCACCAGGATATCCCAAAAGGGCCCTGACAAATGTGTGAAAAAGAAATTGGGATTTTTATGGACCCGTATCAGAGAAACGAAAGGAGCAGAAGCAGAGGAAGTGAAAGCCTGTGGATCCATCAACAATGATATCACTACCCTTGAGACTGAACACGGGGAAGATGACATCATTTCCTCTTCCGCCCCTTGCCCTGCTTCTTACTCGATGCAAGGAGGGGAGATAAATCCAGAGGGAGGCGAGGAGAGACAAGCTGATCCCTCACTTCCGAACACCCCTCTAGCCAAGATCAATGCATGGAGCATTTCCCTGCTGCATTATCGTTCTGATTGCTCAGCAAGTCCTTGCACAATCACACACACACTCGTGCACTTAACAAGGAGCTAGCATGGATGTTTGTATTCATGCCATATTTGTTGCCCAAATTACCCCCTATTGTGTTTGTGAGACTGATCTCAGCTGTTCCCACGGGTCCTGAGCTGCTGTGTAACATCAAACAAAACAAGATGCGTGTGCCAGATTTTCGCCTTCTATTTTGGATGTTGCAACAAAAAAATAAAATAAATAAACAAAGGCCGTGTTGAGTGCGTAATATGATGGTCTCGCCGACAAAGTGTGGACTCCACAATGCTTTCTCCTTGTGTGGCCTCTGTTAGCAAGCATAGCTAAATTTGGTTGACAGGGGCTACATAATTAGACATGCACGGTACTGCATGACCACAACCTATCCCATCGGACATATTCTAGATTTTTTTTACTGATGCATTCCTGGTACAATTGGATAACAGCAACATACAAACGTCACTCACGACACGATTTTGTCACGCTTTTCAATGGTGTGACAATACAGTAAACGTAGAGGAATCACTTTTTTTTAAAAACCTGTGTGACACAATACCTAATGAAATGAAGAGGTTACAACAGGCTTTTAACTCAAATCATAACCATGAAAAACGGAACCGACTCATAAATGTGATTAAAACAACTCCCCGAAATGAGAGAAATCCCCTGGAAAAAGCTATTACCTCTGTGTTTCTGAGCATATCCCACCTCGGCCTTAGTAAAATAGAAGGCAGTGTAGATATTTCATGCTAATACTGCTCCCAGAGGATCATACGATAAATTGCAATCGCGATAGACAGCAGTGTCTTGTCTGCACTTGTACTGTATCTCAAATCATCATTGTCATATATTTGTCACTCCTAGCTGTTGTTTACTGTAAAACTGTCATGTAAAACAATTCGTCAATCAACAAACGTCTGCTACCCCGATGCTGGTTAAATGAATTCACTCAAATACAAAAATCATATTTGAAGAGTTAAAAGGTGTCGAAGATAAATAAATAAATAATTAATTATTAAATAATCTGTTTTAGTTAATTAATTAATTAAAAACATACGCCGGGTCAAAGGTTAGTTAGTTAGGGTTCAGTACAAAATGACTATGAGAGAAAATGCTGGAACATGACCTGAGGAGAATCACAGAGCTGGCAATGAGACAAGACGAGGGGGAATATATACAGGGCTTGATTGAGAGAAACAGGTGAGAGTGAAACAATCAGGGAGCAGGTGACACAGACGAGGGAGGGGGTGGGGGGGGGAGGCAGAGAGCAGGCTGCAGATTGTGACAATATTGTCAATAAAACACATTATATTCATGTCACTCACTACAGGAATAAAGCAGTCCGTTTAATCCTCATCTCCAAGAGTGTGCTTTTGTGCAGTGTCTCTGAGCCACGCTATTACTTTTTTACCTCTGCTGGTGTATTTGCGGCAAGTTGCGTGCCAGATGTACGGAATTCAACACAACTATATGTTTGGCTGTCATAGTCGCTTGACAAGACAAAAAATAATGTGAAAAGGCCGCAGAAAAATCAATGTTATCAAGTCAGGGCTCGCGATGGGGAGGATGCGTCGCAATACAAGTACTTCCTGTACTACAAAGACCAAGATTCATTGAGGAGAGAGCAAGAGCATGCACAGAACACAAATCAATGCCCTGTTCTATATAAGGTAACTTGATCTCATTGACATGACCCTATATTCGGGTGAGAAAAGCGGTAACCCAGGTGTTTTGTACTTACATTTTTATTTTTTTAATTAACCCAAATAAGAGCCTATTCCCGGTGGTCCAGTGGTTAGCGCGTCGACCTCAACGTGCAGAGATACCGGGTTCAATCCCAGCTAGGGCCTCCCTGTGTGGAGTCTGCATGTTCTCCCCAGGCCTGCGTGGGTTTTCTCCGGGTGCTCCGGTTTCCTCCCACATTCCAAAAACATGCATGGCAGGCTGGTTGAACACTCTAAATTGTCCCTAGGTGTGAGTGTGGATGGTTGTTCGTCTCTGTGTGCCCTGCGATTGGCTGGCAACCGGTTCAGGGTGTCCTCCCGCCTACTGCCCGAAGACAGCTGGGATAGGCTCCAGCACGCCCCGCGACCCTTGTGAGGATAAGCGGATCGGAAAATGGATGGGATGAAGAGAATATTTGGGGTTTTGCCTGCATTTACATGACCTTTAAAACCTGAATACTGCCAATATTTGGGCTTCAAAAGGCTTATTGAAAACCTAGCCTCTGTCCGCTTACGTATGCAAATGAGTTATTCCTTAAACAACCTGATTTTGTCATGTCCGTTTAAGTAATTATCTGGATGCCTGCATCTGTGGAATTGGACCTCATTCACTCACAAAATAACCATTTTTTGGGGTGAATTTGAACTTAAATATGAAGATGGGATGGTAACTGTAATATTCAAGACAACACTCAAAGTAGTTTGCTCAGCATGTTAGCACTCCGCAGTGCGTCAGAGAGTGCTTGTGGAAAACATGGGCGAATGCTACAATTAGGTGGTTTTTGGGCAAGAATACTACTTAGTACGGGGAGCCTTGTACTTCCTGACTTTCATTGTAATTGTGACCGTTTGTTGGCAGTAGAGGCGACACAATTTGGTCTACTTGGAAGAGCGGTTGAAGAAACTGTCAAAGGCTAATTCCAACATACAAAGCCAAACAAGCGAGCTTAATGGATGAAACCAAACAAAGTCACAAAAAAGCTATGCTGGCCCTCAAATGCGCTGGACTTCATTTCAGTTGAATTTCATCTTAGCCACATGCGTATAAAATGAAAAACCATGCAAACACACCCTCAGACCTCAAACAAGCACCCTGTGTACGAGCTGGGTGTATTTTTATGACATGGGAGAACATGCGCACACCAAATTGAGGTGTGCGCCGCGTTACAGTTCGCCTCCTAACTGATTTGTCCAGCAGATTTCCGAAATGCGGACAGATCACATCGTTGTGGGCATAAATGCAAGGTATCTATTGGGTTGCGGTTGCATTGGTTCAATTCAGCGATGGCAAAATGATTTGCATTAAACGTGACACTGATAGCAATGAATTGCAATTACTCACAATTGCACTGTCCAGGTTATCTCAAATTAATTACGGTATGGATGAACGGCCAAGGCCTAGTTATGACACGCCCACTTAGCCATCGCTGGCTGCAGATGATCACATGACATCGCTTGTCCAATCAGTGCGGTGGGAAATTTACTTCGCTCAGTAGTCAACGTGCGACTGCCGTGATAGCACCTTCATGTGATTTTTTTCGAATGTTTCAATACTAACTATGTCGAGCAAAAAAAAAGAAAGTGGTCGGATGAATATGTACTCCATGGATTCATTGCGTCACAGAACGTGACGGGACTCAGTGTCCTATCTGCATGATTTGTCATGCCAAGTTGAGCATCTCTAGTCTCGCACCGGCAAAACTGAAGGAACACTTCTTGAATCATTTTTATTTTTCCGTAATGAAGGGTTCGGTGAACGTGCACGTGAACTGGTTGGCTTCGGCACCTCTGACAAGGTTAAGAACCACTGCCTTGGATAAAACAGCTCTCTATGTCTGAATGCACGTTCTTGCATTTTGGAGCATTTTTCATTATCAGTATGTACGGAAACACGATGTTTGGCTTGGG
This sequence comes from Hippocampus mohnikei, assembly GCA_026261675.1. Taxonomy (NCBI): domain Eukaryota; kingdom Metazoa; phylum Chordata; class Actinopteri; order Syngnathiformes; family Syngnathidae; genus Hippocampus; species Hippocampus mohnikei. The sequence goes on along the minus strand of JAKGUB010000106.1, from coordinate 3,033,314 downwards.
CGTGTCGAACCTCTGTGTGGCCTTTCAGGATATCGGACCGAATAGTGCGGTCATAGAGAATGTCACACTCTTTGTGGAGATGTCTGTGTCTGTGCAGAGGTGATTTTATCGTGCGCATGCAATCCCAAAGCGCAATGGGATGAAATTCTTACTCGCACACTTTGAAAAAACAGGTTGAATTTGAGAACAATTTGCTCGCAGGCTTGAGCCCTGCAATTGAATATTTTGGCCTCATCTGCTCGAAATTAACAGCATTGGTCATTAAATTATAGTGATTTTCCAGGATTTATTAACAGAAAACAAGGTTTCCGTGGTTGAACGCTTGTTTATTTCGGACTTCTCATCGAAGCCCAGAGAATCTCTTTTGCAAAATGCTGAATTAGTTTGAAATTTCTCATTCCTGTTCAAAATTGTCAAAAGCTCGTTGGCCATGACGGAGTCCGCAGTAAAGAACTTAGAGATGTACTTTATGTTTTCCTGTTTCCATGACAGTCGAATAAAATTGTTTACGACTGCATATAGTCTTACGTGTACATTTAATTGAGGCATCGCATCATCGTAATCATGAAAGCAACGCTCCTTCTGAATTTGTCATGTCAAGTTTCTTTACAATCGTGAAGCTGAAGGGATGATTCATACAATTTGTTGAGGGGCCTTACGGCTTTTCAAGTGCCGCACTGTCATCGGGAAAGCATGCGTCGGTCATCTGACAGGCCACTTACGATGTGGGAAGTTGAAAATTGAACTTTCACAGACACTTATGGGACCCTCTATCATACTTCCCGTCAGCTGATGGGTCAAATGATTCCATTCCATGCGCTCAAATCCCATTAGTGCCGCTGTACATACGGCCTTAAATCAATGTTCAATCTCTGCTGTTTTTGCATGATCTATTCTATACCCCAAGGGGAAGTGAAAGGAGTTTCATATTGGCCGATGCTCACATGGTAGGGGCAGGTCAGGCAAGGCAAGGCAGCTTCATAGATACAACACATTTGATCAAACATGATAACTCAATGCGGTAATTAAAATTACAACCAACAACACTCAATAAAACCATTTCGTCGGGCGCGTGATGGCGTGACGTAGGGAACTTGCCGCTCGATACCTTTTGTCTCTTGCAAGTCCAGCTTCTGTAGCAGCACAACTTGAACCAATCCAGTCAGCCTGCGCAGACACACACACACAGAAGAGAAGGGGATTATTCAATTGATGTGATATTTCTTTTGTAGCACACCACAGCAGCCCGTCAAGTCTGCTGGCTGAAGGGCATTTGTTCTGACAGCTGGCTTTGGAATTTTATAGGCCAGTGCATGAATATTCATGAGGGCAAAACGTAACGGCTAGGTTTTCCATTTAAATCAAGTGAGAACGTAGCGGTTATGTTTTGCTCAACGCCTCTTATCGAGCGGCTGTCGACGCAACAAATGTATAGTCAGCAGGTGGCACTAGCGTGTGTCCGCGTGCATACGTGTCTCCCTTCATGCTGAGCAGGATGGATGTGAGTCACCTAAAAATAACCAACATTAACACCCTCTCTGTTGTATTCTTTTCGTGATGTAAAGTCATTGTGCTAACAAAGCAAGGCGGGCCGTGCAAAAGTAAATGTTGGATAAAAGTCAGCGGATGTGCCCCGACGGGCAGTCTGACTATGATTTGAGAAACCGCATGATTCAGGGAGGTCTACGAGTCAGATGAGCTCCACTGCGGAACGACAACAGCAAGGTCAATTATAACGTATCCCACTGGGGAATCCTCCATTTTTTTTTCAGCAACACAACACATTGAAGAGCAAAGCCAACCAACCGTGATTCATTACACCATGTTTGGAATGAGCATCTCCACATGCAGGCAGCATGGGCTCAGTTGGCACTCAGTGACATCGGGAATGTGAGTGTGAATGGTTGCCCGTGGGCCGTGTCTACATGCCCTGCGACTGACTGATAACGGGTGTGTCCACCCGTCGCCCAAACTCAGCTGCAGCACCGTGCTACCTTGACCAGAATTAAGTGGTATTGAATGGATGGATGGATGGCTATTTAACAGGTAAACAGAAGAATATCGATGTCAAACGCTATTTCTATCAAACTCTGAGGGGTTTATATTTTCAAACGATTGCTTCAACATCATCCCTGAGAAATTTTCGCAATACTGGTGAGCTATTTTTAGAAATGGGATGCGGGTGACTCATGTGGTCCTTGTGGGGCTACCTGATGGCCGCGGGTACGTTGGGGACCTCCGCTGTAAAGTATTAATGTCTGGTATTAAAAAAGAAAGAAAGAAATATCTCCATTTTATCACGATTTTTGACTGATCATAATTAAATGCAGAGTATGGAGCCAAAGCAAGAAAATCCTAGTTTTCTTCAGCTTGCCATTCAGAAATATTTATGAAACAAAAGACCCCCGATATATTGGCAACGAGCAACAACTGCCGACGCACTCAAGAGCAAAGCTCATTTTGCTGGTAATAAACAGAGAGTATCAACAACCGGATTATAAATAGAACATTTGAAGCAGATGATTGAGGCGGAGTTCTCATGGAATTCAGGGAAATTCCAAAGATAAATGATTTCCGGGGCTTGACTTTGGAGCTCCTACCAGTGGAAAGGCCAAGACCATCTTCCAAGGGTGGGGTGCAAGGGGCTCAGTCTATCGGGGCTTGTTGGTCCAAGCCCTAATAAGGACTGAGGTATGGAAAGAAGAGGAGCCAGTTAGCTTCCTGTGCACTTCCAATGAGCCCTTTGAGCAAGGTAAACACTCAAAATCATAGGGGCCACTTATTCGTATGCAAACAATCTTTCCCCTTCAGTTCCATAGGATGTGTCTATTTTTGGCCAATGTGAAAAATGTGGATTTCACCTCAAGGGGCCAATAAAGGGTTCGAGAAATACACCAGTGGCAAATTACAGAGGTTTCCCTGGCTAAGATCCAGGCCCACTTAACCCCCAAAGTTCAGTTGGTGTGTAGAGTGTAAATAACCTCCAAGTGTGCAGGACACAACAGCAGCCTCATGTTTTGATTGGTTCTAACCTTATTGGTTTAGTTTTTGGCAGATCCCGTCAACATACAGTTGGCGGGTTGGGTAAAAATCTGAAGGCAATCTCCTGAGTTTTCCGAGACAACGATTTACTCACAACTCCATCTGGATGAACTGTTTCCACAAATGAAGACAACAGAAGCATTTCTTAGCCTGACATTTCCTTCCGGATGAGCCAGAACCTCTGTCAAGTATCCTACAAAACTTTGCTTTGCCGTGGCGTCCCGTAAGTTGTCCCCCATCTGTTTTTTTTTTCTACAACCAATGAAGTTGCTCTTCACCGTTGGCTGAAATAAGCCGCCCCCCTTTTTTGCCTTCCAGAAAAGGCAATGATGACACAAATACAGGCAGCTGCCGCTAGCGTTAAGGCTTTGAAAACAACCATCTCAGATTCCATGTCGCCAATCTTCCCTCGGACTCTCAATGGAATTCTGTCAGAAATGGAGGGTGCAGGATCTTCTCTGTAACAACATCACTACCCAGGGCTGTAGCCAGAATTTTTTCAGTGGCGTGGCCAAGGTGACACAACAGTTCAGTGAGGGATGGTCAGGGCATACGTGCCTCATTGTTTATGATACTGTGCCACCAACCACAGTCGGGGTTTCATCCATCCATCCATTTTCTGATCCGCGTATCCTCATACGGGTCGCAGGGTGTGCTGGAGCTTATCCTAGCTGTCTTTGGGCAGTAGGCGGGGGGGACACGCTGAACCGGTTGCCAGCCAATCGCAGGGCACACAGAGACAGACAACCATCCGCTCACACTCGCACCTAGGGACAATTTGGAGTGTTCCATTGACCTGCCACGCATGTTTTTGGAATGTGGGATGAAACCGGAGTACCCGGAGAAAACCCACACAGGCACGGGGTGGGGGGGAACATGCAAACTCCACACAGGAAGGCCGGAGCCGGAATTCAACCCTGCACCTCTGCACTGTGAGGCTGATGCGCTAGTCAAGGTTTCATGAAATAAAATTCACGCAACTCCAAAACAAAGCCCATCAAACAGGAACAAGTGAAACTAAAAAGCAAAGTATTGCTGTGCTAAATTTACTTGATCATTTTAATTGAACTTTATGTATTTGCCGTTCCTTTGCATCTGTGTACTATCTGATAGTTGACTTGATGAAAACACAAAAATCTCTTATCCATGTGAAAACGGCAGAAAAATCACAGATAGCTAAATTTTCCTCTTGGGAGTGGCCAATGGGGTGGCGAGAGAATGACAAGGGGGGCACAAAGCCTCAGGACTGGGCTGCAAGCCTTTGATCAGTTTCCAGGTCGTCATTTGCTGACTCAGCAAATATCCGTAACGCTTCATTGAACCGTCACAACTAATTTTGTCAAAATGTCATCCCGACACAGTCGGTCGTAAAATTGCTTCTGACCTTTTCCTCAATACACAAATGGAGGGAATATTGTGCAATGTGAACCGTAAGTCGACAGCATACAGATTGCTATTACACGACACGTGCAAACAAGGATTGCCTAAAATAATCACAGCAGCTTTCCACTGATTGAGAGTGAGTGATTCTTACGGTTAAAGTTGTAAAATGCACTCTATATGAATCAATGATACTTGGCAAATGATTGTGCTACATGGGTTCCTTTTGGGGATAGTGCAGTTTCAGTTTTATCGTCCTCGTGAAATCTTCACAATGCTTCCTAAAACAACATGAGTCACAGTTACAAGAAAGCATTTGGAACAATTGGCTAACGCCTTGACAAATCTGCTTAAAGTTGCACATTTGCTCTTTTTTTGGGGGGGGGACGGTCAAATGACTTCTACGCCAAAGTTCTGGTTTGTCTCATTACATTTATACGCTGCTTTATATGTTGAATATGAACTTCTCGGGGTTCTAAGAGGAGGATGACTATTTGGTGTTTGAACAATGCATTGTCAGGTCTCATCTAGTTGACCGTCAACATCTTGCAGTTATTGTTTTGTTTTTTTCCACCCTTTCATCTGGATACGATTAGACGTGTTATTTTCAAGGCTAAGTGACTTCTTTGCGAAACTTGGCTGTGAGTACGTACCGCTGAAGGGAAAAAGCTCAAATGTGTACTTTTGGTGGATACCAAAAGCCTCAGTAAGTGGTGTCACAGTTTCCCCCCCAATAAGGAATCATTATTATATACTATATTGGTGTCTTCGAGGTCCTAAATTATTTCAGTTCAAGTTGGGCATTGAAGTAAGAGTTTGGTGAGCTGTTGGGTTGCACTAATTACTGTTCATGATATCAAGAAGCATGAGAACCTGACAGAAAAGAACATTATATATCGTTAGGAGTCGACATCTTTGGTACAATTGAGGAAAGAGTGTCAATCACCTCCACATGAGTAGATGCAAATTTGAGAAGAAAATTACCACGGGGGAAAAAAAGAGGCACATTTAGGAAAAAAGGATTTCTGCATGTGGACGTCATTCAAACACAAAAAAAACATATTTGCCCCAATCACAGCAAAGATTTAAAAATAATTCGGGGAAAATGCAATACATGGTGCTATGACCCTCACAGACAATCAGACAATCCTCCAAACTATACAGATGTTGAATAAAACTAAACCGCTCACATTATTGTGCGCACTGGGATGTTGTTCATTTTTTCCTAAATGCACCAGAAAAAAATAAAAAACACCCGAGTTTATTTGGACAAGGCTTTCAATCCATCACAAAAGTCACGGGGGAATAAAAACTATGTGGAAAGTGTGTCAACTGCAAAATTAAATGACACCGCTGCTAAAAAAACTTTCTGGATCTAAAATGTCATCCGTCTGAGGGTGGGGGTGTTCACTGACCAGCACATAAGTGGGAAATATGAGTTCCATTCGGCCTGGGGGATGCACACAGTGAGTGAGTGTGTCGGTGCTTGTGTGTGTGTGAGTGTTGCGTGTAACTGAGAAGCTTGAGCACAGAGGTGGTAGACAGCCCCCTCGGAGACAGTTTAGTCTGGAGCCCCCCTGTAAATTTGCATGCCGTTGGTACACAGAAGATTGTGGCGTCGCTCGCTGCGTTCATATGCAAGGGCCTTCGACCGTGGTGTAGTGCAAAACCAGCAGTTAAAGAAGATCAGACAGAAACTTAAACCACGATATGCAATAGCAACACAAAAACACATGTCAGAAGTCCACGTCCAGAAACAGACAGAGTTGAAAACAGCAGTTTTGGTGTCGTTTTACTTGGCAATTGCCTCATACACGTGACAGAAGGACTTTTACCGCAACTGACCCCTATGTTACGGTCACTTTTCATTTTATTGAGAGTTAAGAAATTTACTTGCACTTCACTTTTTCAATAGGGCTGTCATCATGTTTTGGTTTTCTTTTTGTATTTTTGTCATTCGTTCATAGGCGCTGTTATTATTGTGCATCTTTTTTCGATTACAATTTCGAAGAATAAACAAACATTTTAGTTTACATGCATCTTACTTTTTCAGTGTTAAACACATCTTTCATGTTTTTGACTACTACTCCATTATGCACAAATATGTTAGATCCAAACTTTTATTTTCAACTACTGGACTGCATGGAATCCAACAAACTTTTATATCACTAGATGTCTGAAATCTATGACGTAATTGCCATTACAATTCATATGCACATTCCTACTATTGTCCACTTCAACCTGTTACAACAAAAAGAGCACAATATTTTTAGTAGGTACTAGTTTTCCCTCATAAGACCACATATTTAATGTCATGACATCCAAAATATTATGCAGATCACTTTTAGGTCTTCTCAAGCTGAAGTGGACAAGAGTAGGAGTGTGCGTTTGAATTTTCATGGCGATTCGTCACAGTTTCAGACCCCGTGTGACAACAGAATGTGACAAAACAAGCTAAGAAACAATATCACAATGCGTGCCCCCTTCCCTCTATAATGTGGCCGGCCTGAGATGAACAAAAGCAGGCCACGCCCCCCCACCCAACCCCCAAACAGAGGCGTGCCAATTTGTGGTAAAGGGCATCACAAAAAAAATACATACATACAGTACTTATATCACGACAGGTTATTTGAGGGCGCTGATTTTTAGTGCTGACATGTTCTTCAAGTGCTATAGGAGGAAGAAATGGAGGCCATATTGCGCATAGTGCGTCATCTGCAATCATGTAGCAACGGATGGAAAGTTTAGTTAAAAACACCCTGGCAGGTTATCTTTAGCCGGGCGTTGTTGTGTTGTGAGCTTGCAGAGCAAAGGCCCTCTTGAAATGGCTTTGCTTTGTCATTATTAGGCCACATAAAAATCCGGGAAGAGTGGCAGGCGCAACTGCTAAAGTTTGTCTCGATAGCACCCAACCCCCCATATTTGAGAGCCTAAACATGCACGAAAACTCATGTCTTGTGTATTTTTCATAGGAGGCCCATGGGCCGCGGTTGTCCAACCTTGGATCAGCTGAAAATTTGATTTTGGTCTCTTGTAGAGGCCACGTGGAAAACCTCCACCCACAGAATGCTCTCATAAGCAACCCTCTAACAGCTACAAGTGGTTTGAGGGCTGGATCTGCAGTGACTCCCAATTCAGCTATCTCACAGGATGAATTTCCAGTCTGGTCCACGTTGACCAAAAACTACACCTGGGACAGAGCCTACCCAGGACACATAAGTGGGAACAAATAGAGATGGGATGTGTATTGAACGCCTTTATCTTTCTTGCTGTGTCCTCTGAAGATTATTGCTACTGGATCTGGCACACAAACACGAACAGTGAGTTATGGAGATAACGATTTAATGAGAGTGCAGATGATGACATGGGGTCTGACTCAGCTAAACACCGTCAGACTGGCTCCAGTTCTAACAAGTTCAAAAGGCTCGCCGCAGACCACTTTACAGGAAAAACAACCTGAACTTAAGCTGATGTTAACTCGACTCCAGAACCACAGGGGATGCTCCACATGGGACAAAATAGCTCTGTTCTGTTAAAAATGACACAACAATGCTAAATCATCAATAGAGCTGGAGTTAGCCTGGAAACTATAATTAATAACATTAAAACCATATTTGCGCCTCCCGGAACCACGTTTGGACCGTTTCGTGTTCATCTCATGGGCATTTCTGCAGATGGAAGCATTCAGTCAGTGGTGACTTTGTTGACGTGGTGGAATACACCAAAAGAAAAAAAGATGCCCAATATTCAGGGTTGCTTTTAACTAAAAAAAACAACAACAAAAAAGCACAAAAATAAACTATAAGGCATAGGTGGCATAGCTTGGAGACAGGAACCCGGGAACTTGTACATGTGAGTATGAGCTGGCTGGCGAATGCTACTAAAGGTTTTTGTTTTTAGAATGTGTTTTTTTTGTAACTAATAAGCAAATGTAGTACACCCTACCATCACTAGTTACAACCCACCTATGGTGTTTGTAGACTACGGTCCACACTGCAGTGTATTCATTTTCCAAATGCCGCTTGTGCGATTGCTGGTTTCATACCTTTCCGTTTGGCTGACTAGTTTTCATGCGGCAAAATAGTCACGCTCAATGTATTCTGATTAGTAACAGTAACTTAGAATTTTATATATTTATTTCACGTCTTTGCTTTTTCGTGATGACGATATTTTTTTCGATATATTGTGCAGCTCTAATGACAGCATGACAAATGTGTTCAAAGGGAATTCAAGTCCAAAACTGTCAATATGTGCTATGCACCCAAGCTAGTCCAAACATGGCATTCGGATTCATACTGCGTTTGTGGAAGATAAATGAAGCAGCAATCCCCCCCCCCCCCCCCCATATTCATCCATCTCACTTTGAAAGGCAGCGCTTTACAATTCAAAACTTGGCACACCATAATGTTAGCTAGACAAGACATCAAAAATTTTTACTTTTCCAAGACAAGGGTCTCGGAAACGCAAAAGTCTTTGATGCCATTTTGACCTCTCAAGGTACTTGTATCTAACTATTGAATACAGTATACCTATTACACAACCCCAGGTTAGCACATATTTAAGATCAGCTTATTTCTCATTCAGATGGCATCCCAGTAGCTTCTGACAATTAACAGCGAAAACTGTTACATTTTATCATTCCACCGCAAATGCCTTAAGCACATGGTCCATAAGGAATTATTTGAGGGACTGACACTATTATAATATACATACAATATAAATACAGTTGTCAATTGAGCAGCAGGACCTTTTGCTAAGGATGTCAAAATAACCAATAAGTAGCAACCTCTTGATTACAAGACACACAAAAAAAGCTTTGCTTCTTCATGTAACAGCGTCACATCAAGAAAAAAAGATCTCCTCTATTGTTACTGTTTCAACTTCCTGTATCACTGCTCTATTAGTTTATTTCAATCCCACCTACATTGGGAGAAAGTGTTGAACATTTACATTTGGAATAATGCTAACGCTTCATGTAAGAGCGTGTTGGGGGAAGGGCGCGTGTTCCCCCGCGTGTTCGTTGAATTTCGGACGAGGAGAATGTTGGTAATCCAAATAAAGGCTGGAGCCGATGAACAGTTCCTTCAAAGCTTTTAATAACGAAATATTCCGGGCACCCGTGAGTTAGACAATGGCTGCGCATCACGAGTGCGAAGCAGGAAGAGATTCATATCATTTTTATACCATCAGAAGGGCGGTACCGAGACACAAAGTGTGATGTGATATAACTTTCGTTTCTCCTAAACCGATTCTAGCTTGGCGCATTCCAAAGTTTGTGCGTCTTCAGCAGGGAGTATTCCAATTCTAGGTGATGATTGTTACAAGGACGCAAAGGCTACACTGCGGGCATGGGAAAGTTATACAGCATGACGAAATATGAGCAGAATACAGACTTCAAGCGTCACGTTGGGAGAATGTGTTGAACATTTACATTTGGAATAATGCTAACGCTAATGCTTCATGTAAGAGCGTCACATTGGGAGAAAGTGTTGAACGTTTACATTTGGAATAATGCTAACGCTAATGCTTCATGGAACAGCGTCACATCAAGAAAAAGATCTCTTCTATAGTTACTGTTTCAACTTCCTGTATCGCTGCTCTATTCGATTATTTCAATCCCACCTACGTTGGGAGAAAGTGTTGAACATTTACATTTGGAATAATGCTAACGCTAATGCAACGTAAGGCTGGTCCAACATGACTATATACATTACCACTAAGGCATTTTCCTTATTACAAGCCTGTGTCGCATCATCGGTTTGATGAAGCGGTCATTCCTGCACTTTGGGGAGGGGGGCCGGTACATACTGAAACATGGTGGCGCTCTCGCCACACAAGAGCGTCACATGACTCCCGAGTGAGACACTCTCGACACACACTTTCCATCTCCAGTGTGAGGAGCTCGTCGCGGTTTGTTTTGGAGCCGGTTCACGTGCACGGGCATGTGTTGCAGAACCCAAAAGGTACACGGCCAGAGAACACAGCCACTGTGTTCGCAGACCTGCTTTCCACTGACGCACATGCTAAAACAACACCTCAGGCCTGCTGTTCTGGCTCAGCAACTTTTATATATCATTTCGACACTGAAAAGACAAACTTTGAGGCTAGGAATAAAATATTCCTTTACAGAGACACGAGGACCAACAGATGTTCTACTTGGCCAGTCTTGATTTTTGGCAGGAGCATCAGGCTGGACAGCTTTAAAATGTAGACAGATTTGAACAAATAATTATGCTGACAAAAAAAGATGCCTAGGCCCAACAATGCAACTTGCTGCCAACGAATGTCGCAGCATATCAACTATGTGCATTTGGTCAACAAATGTTTCCGAAATCTTGAATTGTGTCTGCAGATATGGGGAAAGTAAAGTGTGACGTGCATACACACAAAGTTATATTTTAGCATACTCGCAACCCTTGTGAGGATAAACTGATGGCGGTAAAGATGGAGGGATACTCTCAGCCAACAAATATAATAAACAAAATGAATTATCTTAAAGAGTTAACATTTTTGGATTGCACACTTCAAAATATGTAGCACAGCTTTCCAAGAACAAGTTGGTGGCAAAAACAACAAACCAAAAAAAACCATGTTCCGATACTGTGATGGGTTAGCCCATTAATGATGCTAATAAAACCTTTGGAGACTAACCTTGGTGGTCCAGCTCTACTGAGTAAAAACACACAAACATCGGCGATTGGGTCTTTAATATTGAAGGAAGATTTCAATTGATTAAGTTCTTTGATAAAGGCTCCAGTGAGCATCATCCGAAAGAGGCCTGATTCCCAGCTGCACAACCTGCCCCTGGTTCTCCATACGGGCCGAAAGACATGAAAAGAGAAAAACAGAGAGAGAAAGAGAGAAAGAGGGGCTTGGCTAGAGCGGAGAGGAAAAACACAGAGGGGAAAAAAAAAAAAGAATAAGAAAGAAGAAATGAGACCCAATTTTCCAATGGGTGAGAGCAGCCAGAACGCCGCTCAATCTGTCTGGAATTAGATTCAACCAACTAAACTCTCAGCGTGTTCTTGTCCGCTGTCAACACAAAACGTGATAAGGTCACGCCCGACACCGGTGGGCAGCGTTTAGTGAAGTGGGACAACGGTGAAGCCCACCAGTGGAAAAGAAGCAAGCCTCGTACCAAGCTGTGTGGCACCATGAGAGGAATGTCTCCTGGACTAACAACAAGATAACACCCCTCACCTCTGGCCCCTGCAGGGCAACAATTTTGAGCTTCCCCAGTCGAAAATATTTGCTGTGGAGCCCCACAAAACTTAAATGTTCGAATTCTTTACTTACAAAATAACAACCAAAGACTCAATGTAACTACTTGGTTTGGCGACAAAGTTCAATAAAGAGAGAAAACCGAAGAGGACCTCATCTGCATACCCCATTAATGCTGTGCTTGTGTGTCATGTGCACACACAAACAAGGCTGAGCCGTTGCGTCCCGCCAGATTCCTGTTTCAACAATAAACAACACAAAAGACTGCGGCAAGACGCACACACACACACACACACACACACACACACACACACTTACAGACTCTTTTGAAGTACAAGTTATGCAAGTTCTAAAAGGCAAAAAAAATGCAGCTGTTATGGCAATCATGTAAAAAAATAATAATAATTGGGCTCACGTGTCATACAGACATACCTGTAACGGTTATTCTACTAGAGGGCTCATTAGGCTTGTTTGGTTTTCATGAGTCAGCATTCGGTTTCTTTCAAGTGATTAATTTCGGGAGAGATGAATCAGAACGGTAAGTTACAACACAAAGGTTTCCAGAAAAAAAAAAAATACTGCAGGTGTACAGTAGAACCGTCAAGGTTGAATTTTGCCTCACAGGAAATTATCTCTTTTCCATGGTCAAATTGTCACTATCAAGGTGTAATGTACAGTGAAACTCCTCTACAACGAAATCATGTTTGCAGCAAGACATTTTTCACAACAGGGGGTTTTTCACTGTAGCAAATTTGATCTCACATGTCAGCTCACACACGCACGCGCACACACACACACACACACACACACACACAAAAGCTTTTAAAAACTTTTAGGACAAAAATATATGAAAAGGTGAGTCGTGTTACATTCTGGACTTACGCGTTGTTTTTTTGTTTTTGTTTTTTTTAAATGGTCATACATGTGAAATACCGAAGTAAGAATCAATTAACCTAACCCTAACTGATGACAAGTGATGCTGCATGTGATCACAGGGTCTAATTTTTGCTTCAAACGAGACTTGCACGTTGGACAAAAAAAAGCAAAGAAAAAGCAAAACGCACACTCAGAGTTAATCCTTTGGTCTTTTGAGGTTGCACTCTATTAAAAATAATACCTAAACGAATTCACCCACTTTCAAATATCTATTTCTGCAAACTGGCTTGTTCATGAGAAAGAGACTAAAATGGGATTGGGCAGACACAAACTACTTAAAAAAACATGGAAAATGGAAAAGATGCTGCGGTTGCTCTATATGTGGATAAAGCTTTGAAATGGACTCAATGAGAATAAATAACAAACATAATAGACAAGGTTATGGAAATGTTATCAAGTAAAATACATATTTTAAAAACGCAATTTAACATAATGGTCAGTTGTATCTACAGAAACACCATCATGCCTTGTAATATTTTGCAAAACATTACCAACAATGTTTAGCAATTCAAATGACAAAAAGTAAGAATAAAGTTTGGTGATTTTAACAGCTTGTTGAAACCAAATGCTCATGGGAAAAAGAACAACAGGTTTTTATTCATAAAATGTACTGGAGAGCAACCGTCTTTTCCCTGCAGGTGTAAAACAAACTTGAATAACAACTGAAACGGCCACACCCACAAAAAATATATTCACAGATAAAACTGATTGTCTCCTCATTCCTGTAATGCTTGAGAATTATTTTGAGAAATAAAGAAGAAAGGACTCACATACCCAAATTTATAAGATCAAGAACACAAAGGTCATCATTGCCCTTAATATTGACCTCGAGAGGAAAAAAAAACAAAACACTGGAATAAAGTTTATGCTCATAAAAATGTAAAAACAAAACAAAAATGATGATGACAATGATGCAGTTGGCAATGTTAGCTTGAATGTTGTGATTACTTGATATGGACCTGTTATTTTGTGCTACAAAGAGAAAACGGTAGATGATTAGCTTCCCATTTCATTCTTCTTACTTACGCAAGTCAAAGAACGAGGGGTAGGACCCGAGACTTTTTTGTATGTACGTATTTTTATCGGAAGACAATATCCACTGCTGCCTTTCTTTTGCCATCGAAAGAAAAGTCCCAAACCTAAAAACCAAAATGGAAAGCATCCCTCGGCCTCCGAATTTAATATCTGCTCACACCCTCTCCTCCAGCTTCACCCCTGGGATGAAGAGGAATTTCCTGAAAGGAGCAGGAACGACTTTTCCACACGGGACAGACGCCGACACAAACAGAGAAAGAGAGAGTGATAGAGACAAAAATGTCAGACATTGACCTGCTTTGACCTATTACGACCACCAGAGGAGCCAGCGGAACAAGAATGCCCTGCTGTCCCGTGAACGAATCGCTGCCAAAGGAAGTGCCACATCGGTCATGGGACTCTGAGAGCAGATGTTTGATTCCCGAAGTAGGCGTCAAACTGCCTGCGAGGTCAACCGTTATTCTAGCACGAGTGGAAAAGTCAAAACGACTAAATATACCACCAGGCTTCACTCACAATAAAGTCTATTAATGAGGAAAGAAGGGAAATGGTATACCAGCCAATCGTGTCAAGGAGCATTTATTTACACAAATGCAGAATGGGGACGCCTTCATTGGTATAAATTCAAACTTAGACAAGACTACAATAACAATAGAAAGTGTTTTTTTTTTTAAAGAGACGAGGAGATTGAGTGATGTAGCTCCACAGAACATAAACATGGATGCACACAACATTGTAGAACACTAATTGTTGTTGACACCGTCCACGTGTAACACAAGACCTTTCTGATGATTTGATTGAGAAAAAAAATGCACCAGAAGTGCATGTGTGTGTGTGGGTGGGTTGGGGGGTCAGAGACTCTCCGTAACTTCCACTAACAGCCCAGACTAAATTTAGCTCCTCCCAATATACGTAATCTAGTCCCTCAACCAATATGGATCACTTCACCATACTCCCTTGACACCAATTCCAATTCAAACTCAGCCTTAGCTGCACCTTCAAGCATCTTGGGGTATTTCAGAATAAGCACAAAAACGGCAATTATGTGAGTTTTTCAGCAAATAGCTGGGGACTGCTTAGACTGGGAAAAAAAAAACAACAACAAAAATGTATATCTATAGAAGAGTGAACCACGAGTATACTTTAAACCAGAGGTCACCAGTGTGGCGCTCGTGGTCGCCAGACAGCCCTCACGCATGCCTGTTCTAAAAATTGCTTATCGGTGATGCAATGTTGTAGAAGTGATCATTTGAAAATGATACTGATGGAGATTTGTTGCAAGCGTTATGTACTGATACAGTATTTATTTGTTTCCTAAATATTGGGAGAATTGATTAACATAATCAGTGTCTTCACATACATTAATACACAAGTGACAGTAGATATTTGGTATAAAAGAGAATCCCTGTTTGATTTGAAGTTTGGTAAATAATCCTTCACGTTTGATTCAAACCACCATTCTAAATGGACTATTCCTGAAACTAGTCAGTGTCTGCATGACCCAAGTAACAAGCCCCGGCAGGCCAGTGACCTCACTGCTTAATTGTCATTTAACACATTTTTGTAGTGCCCAATGCCTCGAGTGAAGCAGGCTAGCCGGGCACAGTCGTCGAGCAGCCTTGGAACTCCAAAAGTAGGGCAGAAGGGATTTTTATACTCCAGTTAACTCTTAACACTACTGGGACTGGGTTATGCCCCACTTTGCTGCAGCACAGGGATTCCTGTCTGGCTGAATTATTACACATCACCTCCGATGGACCAAGTTGGAAAAATGCTGGCCCAGTGTGAACAACTGTACTCTCAGTTTACAAAGTAATATTTAAACCAAAACCATACACATTTTAAAAAAAAACTGAACTATGATTTTCTTGAAATATCCAGTTATTTTATTCCATACACAAGACACTGGACTGGTCTGTGTTTTCGATCATTTACAAATCTGCACAACTGTGCAAACAAATAGAGATATTATGCTGTGATCTTTGTTATGTTGGCTGTCACCTGATCTGGCTTTATTTGGTCATTCTTCATTTTGCAACGACATGAGATTGGTACACGGAAGTGACATGTATTTGATGTCTCCGGGCAAGCTTTATGTTTTGATGGATGTAATATTTTCCAATTTTTTTTAGATGGGTGGAGCATGGCGCAAGGATCCAATCATTACATATTTGGTGCTGTTCCAGGAAATTCCTTTCACTCTTGTTATCAATTGCACAAATTCCCCAAACGTTACTCAATTTCTTCTAAAACAACGCATGAAACCGAAACAAAATTCACACCTGGATGAGGAGTGTATTGATGAAGGTGTAGGATTTGCAGGACTTTGACGCAGCTATGCAGTCCATAGGTCTCTGTTTACTCTTCCAGGCCTAAATACAGTACACTGCTCCTGACTGCTAATGTTGACGTCACACTGAGAGCCTGCATCTATTATAAATCTCACAACAGTTCACATGTAAGACATTTCAATGACAACTGGAAGGGGGTCAGGGGAGGAACTGGAGGCACGCCCATATGTGCGTCATGTCTCACGCGTGCCACGCCTTGCTCGTGTCCGCCTCTGCACGCCTGGCTGGCCCAACGGGCTGAGACAGCAAAGCCAAAGCAGGCCGGCTGTGGAGGGGCTGGCGGCGGGTTGCGGCTGCACGGCGATCCTGCGTATCCAAATTCAGCCAGTGTGCGTGTATTTGTGTACCGCAAGGCCCTATGGGCAACGGCGCCTGGTATAACAGCGTGCATGGGTAGGAAGCAACGCCTATGTAACATTGAAATATATGGGAAAGACAGAAGGTATCCATCTATCACTCCCATCCCCTCCTGCACCCTTTCCCCGTTTTTACGTCCATGTATACACGGAGGACGCGGTGCACAAATCACATGCAGCTAGTAACAGGATTAATTAGCTTTTTTTTAAACCAACATTTAAAGAAACAGAGTCAAGTTTGGCGCAGCGTGAAGGGCGATTCAGTCGTTGCGAGCAGTGTAATTGGATTTTAAAAAGGAGAGAACAACGAAGCGTACATTGACACAGATGCTGTGAGGTGAGCGAAGATTCAGCTACTTACAGCGAAGATTTGAGCCCAGATTTAGGGAGACAAAACCTGCAGCCAGGACGGGAGACGAGCGGTGGGAAACTCCCGCAGGACAAGGGCCGGGGCTTCAACCGGTTTAGTTCCCGGTTTTCGCGGACACCTCTTCCCCGAGACGGACCCGTTTTCCCCTCTTAGCCGCTTGCCACACTGAAAGAGTCTGACCGTAGCCTAGAACGCCGCTGATGCTGCTGGCAAGTTAACGGTTAAGCTAGGTATGCGACTTCTGGGTGAGGTTTTCAGAGTAAAAGGACAGCAAACTCCACCACTACAAGACAAACGCCGTCACTACAGTATTAACACGTTCACAATTATATTTAATTTGCTCTTGTTCCCTTCCCCATAAATGTCGTACCTGTTTATTTGACGTTTAACCCCCCCATTGGTTAAAATCAATTGACGTCCTTCTTTGAGCCAGAGCCTTCGTGCAGTTCATCAACTTCTTGGTTTGCCAAAGACCATTTTTTTCTGTCAGCCTACTTTATTCTGAAATTTAAATCCCACTTTTCCTATTTTCCGACCGTGGCTTTCACCATTTCATGTCTCAACAGCAGATCCCGAAAAAAAATCCACGGGCACGTTTATCTACTGTTTTGCGCGTTCACGGCTTCCCCATTTCGTGTCCTGCCCCAAATATAAATTCTATTCTATTCTGTTCTATTCTATTCTATTGTACCTTCACCGTTATCCCATCGCTGATCCCCAAATTTCCTCCTGGCTATAATATAAACTCCAATCAGATTGACTGTTCTTTACATATTAAAGCCTGACCTCTAGTGGTTCAACGTGGTCAATGCAATTTCAGGACAGTTGCTGCTCCTTTTCATCCAGCAACGAACGAGTCAGTGGTCTGCAAAATACAAACTACAGTACAATCCAGTGTAAGGCCATCCATTTGTTACTTAGGTCACAATCAGTATGAAGTACCTTTGGTTCCTTTACGAAAATGAATTCTTGGCATGATCTGTTTCTTCAGTCCCTTTTACATCTCACCCTGTTGAATTGGGCCACCTGGCATCTTATCTAAAGCCAGCAGTCTCGAATTTGGGTTTTAAATTGGACGAGCAAATTCGCGCTGCTATTAAATCCATCTCTTTTTTTCAATCCTAGGCAGGTGGTTTAAATGCAAGAAACCAGCTATATGAAATACTATATATTATTTTTGGAAGTACAGTCACTCACCCAACACTGCAAATCAATACTGTGCAACATAATGACCATCCATGTTCCATAAAAGGACATGAGTAGTCCAATTTAAGATTACACTGTAATTAACACCAGGATGAGGCTGCAAATACTTTTAATCAGGTTTAGGGAACTCCGGTTCATAAAGAGCCATACCCTACCCGTTTTAGATCTCTATTTCAACACATGTGATTCAAATGATCAGCTCAGAAGATGAGCGTGGATTGACCATAACATCAATTATTGAACTGTGTAGCAAACAAAAGACAAAGTGGGAAACATTTGGTAACAAATGTTAATTTGATATTTCTGTTACAAATCTGTAAATCCTTATTTATTTATTTTATTTGTAATACATTGTCATTTCAAAAACCTGCGTATGATTAAAAAGTGGTAACTGTCATGATTCGGTTTGGGACCAACAGGTGCCACTGCAGGGCTCTCCCTGAGCTGCACACCTGTTGGTCATTTGGCAATTAGTGCTTTAAAAGGACTCCCACCCCGAGCATTCAGTGTCGGGTCATTGTAGCTTTTTGCCACTGTCATGTTTGTTTGCTGCTGTCAGGTTTGTTTCAATCATGTTTCTGCTATTGAGTTTTTATCTTCAGTCATGTGTTTTGTTTGATACTTTGTTTTGGACTTAGTTTTCTGTTTTATTAAATACAATTCGTCAAGTTCACCCTGCTCCTCTCTCCTGCCTGCTCTTTGGGGTCCACCACCACCTTGCAACGTGACAGAATGACCCGACCACCTGGATCCCGCAGGTACAAAGGACTGGTCCCTATTCCACCATGTGCCTGGCGGAGCACGTCTGCGGCCGACACCCTTTTCCCCTTCAGGCAGTGCTGGTGATGCAGCTGTCCTGTTTTCGTCTCGTCAAGCGGCGTCTACGGTGGGCCGAGCCCGTCCGCGTCCACGTTGAGCGAGGCTCGTCACGTGTCTGTTTGAGCTGAGTCACATTCACGTCGACGACGAGCGTGCCGCGTCTACGCCACGTCAGGGCGAGCCCCTGTTCACGTCCGGCTGTCCCATGTCCCCGCTACGTCGAGCTCCGTCCACATCAGGCCAAGCCCAGCCAAAAGGTCGCCGTCGCTTTTGTTCCTGTTCTCCGGCGAGGCGAAGGTCGCCGTCGCTTTAGTTCCCGTTCGGCGAGGCAAGGGTTGCCGTCGCTTCGCTCCTGTTCACCGGCGAGGCAAGGGTTGCCGTCGCTTTTGTTCCTGTTCCCTGGCGGCGAAGGTCGCCGTCGCTTTGTTCCTGTTCCCGGCGAGGCGAAGGTCGCCGTCGCTTTGTTCCTGTTCTTCGGCGAGGCAAGGGTTGCCATCGCTTTTAGTTCCGTTCCCGGCGAGGCAGCCTTTTGGACAACTTTGGGACGTCTGGGATCCGTCCCTTGAGGGAGGGGTACTGTCATGATTCGGTTTGGGACCAACAGGTGCCACTGCAGGGCTCTCCTGAGCTGCACACCTGTTGGTCATTTGGCAATTAGTGCTTTAAAGGACTCCCACCCCGAGCATTCAGTGTCGGGTCATTGTAGCTTTTTGCCACTGTCATGTTTGTTTGCTGCTGTCAGGTTTGTTTCAATCATGTTTCTGCTATTGAGTTTTTATCTTCAGTCATGTGTTTTGTTTGATACTTTGTTTTGGACTTAGTTTTCTGTTTTATTAAATACAATTCGTCAAGTTCACCCTGCTCCTCTCTCCTGCCTGCTCTTTGGGGTCCACCACCACCTTGCAACGTGACAGTAACATTTTATTGGCCCACTCTGTATATAAAATAGCCATTGGTATTTCACTGTGACAGAGTGGGCATGTGTGAGGAAACAAAGACAGTTTAAAGAATGAATTCATAACATAAAAAAAACAACCTGACATTTAAGGTCATTCTAAAGGGAGGGACCAGCAATGGAAAAGGCCAGATTAACTCTGAGCCTTCACTTAGTCCTCAGTACCTCCAGTAGCTGGTTCACTGACCCCAGGCAGGTAGGGGAGGAGCATAGAGAGGAAAGGTATGAGACCATTTCAAGAAATAAAGACAAATAAAATATTCTTAAAATGAACTCTACGGGGAGTCAGTGAAGGGACGCCAGAATTGCAGTTACAGTAAATACCCACTCCGATGAGCTCCAGTTAGGAGGTGAGCGGAAGCATTTTGGACCAACTGGAGACATTTGAGGGAGGACTGATAAAATTAAATGCAAATTACAGTTATGCATCTGATATGTGACAAAGGTACAGGTCCTAAATGCCTCTTTGTAAGGTTTTTTTTTTTTATCTAAAAGCATAACTTTTCTTTACAGTATTGCCATTTGTGTGGAGCACAGATATCAAAACTCCAGTACTCGAGGGCCACTATCCTACATGTTTTAGAATGATGTTTCCCTCCTCCAACATACACCCAATTCAAATGATCAGGATAGTGATAGATCGATGATTTACAATTATTTGTCTAACAGAGGAAACAGACAGAGAGACGGACGGACGATAGGAGCAAAAATATCAGTTTATAAAGAGATCCAGATCCGACCTGAACGCATCTTTTTTTTTTCTTTATTTAAAAAAAAACACAATCCAGAGTTCAGTCAGTTGGAATTGTTCTTACTACACGGGGATAAAGGTTCGAGATGAATTAATTGAACAACAAATCTAAATAATAAACGAGCACTGCACATTTCTTATTTCATGGGGCATAACGTAGTTCGTCCAACTGAGTGGCCGTAAAGTGACATCATCGGCCAGCACAGGACCTGTTGCCCTGCCCCTCCGCTCAGATTTATAGATTTTTTAAAAGCCCTCCGCCCAGAGCCAGACTAATTTGCATTTAACGGTAACGGTCAATCAAAGTGATCCTCATTTTGCAGACAATTCATTTCATTTTATTGTTTATTTGAAAGGACAGTGCACATTGAAGAGCACTAGTACAATTCCTGTGAAAATGTGCATACAGCTGAGCTACATTTTGCATTCTACATTTTACATTCTAAGAACTGACAAAAATGGCAGTTGAGAAATGGCTTGTGTACACATGTCCTGACCCTCCCCCAGTCCTGTGCTTACCTGCATATGATTGTGCGTTCACACACCCTCGTCTTATTACTCCTGATTACCGTTTGGAATCATTTGCTTCCGGCAATGGTTCATTTCTTTATGTGCACACGACACCACCTGCTGGTCATATGTATAATTACAGGCGTCTGGAGCTGGCCCACACAACGTGTGACGCACGAACGTCGGGCAACAATCGGGAGTCGTTCCCAAATCGGTCACGTGGTACACCTGCCAGCGAGGCTTTGAACGTCAGCTCCTCTAATTGAAGCAAGCCTTAATACTGTACATGCATTGCGGAAACGCCCCTTTCATTACTCGATACATACACGCTTGGAAGTCTCGTCACGTCTCGTAACATCACTAATTTTAAGAAGTTTAAATGTATTGGGTTAAAGTATGTGGGAGGTGTACAACTATATTAAAAAAGTTTTTGGTCTCTGTGTTGCAGATTTGTGTGGATTGCGGGTGGCTTTGAGGCATTTCCCTTGAGATAAATGGGATTTATTATGAATATGAATGCTAATGTGAGTTTCTAGTGTAATCTTCATAAAATTGTCGCCTAAAGTAAAAGCGGACAAAACTGAATTAAAGGTTAACATTGTCTCACGTCCCTGAAAATGGCTTGCGACTGACCAGCACTGGGTGTCCTCGGGGCTCTCGCTCAAAGTTTGGTGAGTTAGGCTCCACCGGACCCATGATATGGAGAATATGGAGAAAACTGATGGATAGCCGTCTCAATTACTTTAAGGTACTGTACGTGCTGACAACAGCTACAATTAGTAATTGCAGTCATTCCAGATGGTCACAAAAGATCCAAATATTAGACAGATGGTTATCGCTGGAGAGGATTTTAGGAGGTACAAAGGCAACAATTGGAAATACAAAACCTTTAATTAGCGCCTGACTAATAAGCATGACAGCGTCCCATGCGACAGTGGAAACATTCCAAATGTCACGCTGTAGGACTTTAATGCAGAAGATTTGCAGCAATGGCGTGACCTGTCACTACTGTCTGCCATGTTGTATTTTCATCGTGGCAGTTCAAAAGAGATTTACTGTAGCTATCGGTTGTACGGATTGTATGACTCCGACTCCACTCTCTGTGAATTTGCGTTAAGTCGTGGAAAAAATACGGGTCGATCATCAGCAGCAATATTCACTCAAATAAACTTGCACTCATTAAAATGTACAACCAACAGTACATATAAACAAAGAGAAGCAGTATTAAGGAGGCATTAAATCTAATATAAAAATGACACATTTGAATCTTAAAATGTTGCATGTACGATAAGTAGGTGTTTGCCAAGCTTTATGTGTCAAGGCAGCCATTTTACAATAGAAAAATTTCACAACACGTCACCAAACAAAAATGTCAAAAAAAACTATGAATATTAAAATAATGATGTTTTATTCTCAATGTATTTGCTCACTTATTATTTAGTGTGAAAACTGGGCCTGCCTGAAAGATGACATAGCTTACTTGCGGGAAGCCATAATTTGTTTCTGTTGTATGAATGGTACCGGTAACATGACTACACAGGTTTAGGGGACCTCCTGCCGTCTAATGAGAAGAGTATTTAAACGTACCGTACTGCCTGTCACTATATGTCGCTGGCGCATAAATGAACAAAGATATGTTTATGATTAGTCAGTAATTAATGTTGTGAACTGGATCTAATCCCAACTGAAGACGAGTGGCAGGGTAAAGCCCGAACTGGTCGCCAGCCAATCACAGAAATAAATAATTTCCGCACCACATTCCAAAACCATGCATGTCCGGAGGAAACCGGAGTACCAGTGAAAACCCACGCAGGACATGCAAACTCCACACAGGAAGGCCAGAGCTGGGATCAAACCTATGACCTCTGCACTGTGTGGTCCATGGGCTAACCACTCGACCACTGGGCCATCCTTGCATAATCTATATATGTTGCATATCTATGTCCATGTAATTGTCACACTCCCCCCGAATATGAAAGACAACATCTCACCGATTTGTGTGATTATTGAGCTGCAAAAAAAAAATTCCAGGGTTTTCCCATTTGTCCATGCAGGTCTACAGGAAATGGACTCGAACATGTGATGTTCATTGTTTTGTGTCCATATTCTTCTGTCTGTTTTGCTTGCCATGTCATTTTGAAGGTGGCCCAAAGACTCTGACAGACCACTGAACATCTGAACCGCAATCAGGTGATGAATACAATCCATCTTTATGAATAGAGCACTTTAACAATGCAGCAGCTGTAGCAAAGCGCTTTACAGAATATTTGACATAAAATCACAAAAATAATACAGCCCAACATATAAACCATTTGTCAGTTTCAAAATGAGGAAAAGGCAATTGCTTTGACCACAAATGTTCTTACTAAGGGTTTGAAATGATTTGAATGTATTTAGAATTGAGGATTTGTTCAATTGGCATTGCATCAGACATGATTCAGACCTTAAGTCCAATGGCACTTATAGGTAGCCATTAACACTCATATTCACACCTATTAAGTAAATGTGAGCCTTTGATGAACTCAACATGCATGTTTTGGATGGAGGCCAGCGTACTCAGAGAAAACCCACATAAACTTGGGGAGAAACCTGGGCTTAAGATTGGAACCCAGAGCCTCTTAACTGTGATTCAGACATTTTAACCCTGACACACACTTATGGTCCAATGTATTTAAGTTAAATGTCAGACTTAACAATTGCAATGCTGTTTTGGTGAAAGTTATTCCAATCATTAACATTGTAACATCACTGATCACTTTCAGATTAAAGTAACTAGTACAGACGCTCCCCAGGTTACGAACGAGTTACGTTCCGGATGATTGTTCATAAGGTGAATTCGTTCGTAAGTTGCTTCAGTGCTCTATTTTGTCTGGAATGTATGTTTAAGGCTTATATGTTTGACATCCATATAACGGGGAGAGAGCTTTTCGTCACGTTCTTCAGGGCTCGAGCGTTAGCGGCTTCAGCGGGGGAGAGTAGACGACCGGTCGTCGACCGGCGCGCCATACGCCTCCCCGCCCATTCCACCGTCACACGCCCGCCCCCCACGCCTCTCCCCGCGGCCGCCTTCGAACGTCGCCGCCGCCGTCGCCTCCGCCGTCCTCCTCCGCCCCGTCCGGCACTCGGAAAAAGGCGCGCAATACAAAATCTAACTTTTTCATTTTTTTTCGACATACCCGTGAAAATGTTCGTATGTACCGTTTTTCGTAACCCGGATGTTCGTAAGCCGGGGAGCGTCTGTATACGATTAAAAATACATGATTACCTTTTGTATGATAAACACGCCTTTGATGGGGTTGTGTGTCGAACGTGTTTTGATCACCTCTAATTGGCATATCTCCCCGTGAGGTGTCATGTGACCTTCTTTCGTCAGAGGAGGTCTCATTAGCTTCGAAGGTGCGAGCGTCTAATGGGTCGACTAGTATGGTCTCTCAGGACCAAATTAGGTTTCCAGAAAATCGGTGTGAGTTTATGAACGGGTGTGGCTGTCAGGAGTGTCTGTGCTTGGAGGCGGGGCTAAGAAATCATGTGACGTACTATGATACTGGTCCTCAGTGTGGTTTCGTGTGATGTTTGTCGTTTCTTTTTTTTTTTTTTCTGATGAGAATGTGTCAATTAGTCCAACTGTATTTTATAATTGTATTTTTGGGCATTGTGATCATATACAATACTTCAAATGTATTGATATATTTTTAACATTGATTTGACCTTTTTTAAGTCCTGTTGGGTTCTTTTTCCAAAACAGGCCATGGCACCTGACTTTATGAGCCAATTAGTCTGAGGTCACAAATGATTTGGAAACCTTGGTTTACATTGTTTTACTAGAATTATATTTGTTTGGTTTTCCTTGAATAAACCCTATTTAATAAAGTGCCTATGAATGCTTGCATTTTTGAGTGTATTCATTCGACCATAATTGTTGACTTGAAAATAGTTCACCGTATTTGATGACTTGTTTTCTAAATATTGAACACATTCACATGAAATGCAACAATATACTTTTATTGCAATAAGCAATGATGAGTAAAATGTACATTTTACCTGTGAAAGTACTAAACATTGGTTAAAAATCTCACATAGTATGCAGTACACTTTATTTGAATGCACATGTAAAAATGACAGCTAATAAAAACAGTGAAGCACATTTTACATATGTAAATATTTACTCTAAGCAGACAGAGCAGTGTATAAACATTTTTGGAGACAAACTAAAGGTTGTGCAGCAAAAAGTGAAATCAGGGAGTCACAGTTGCACATGAACAGAAAGTCAGAAATGCAGTTTTGCCTGCGCTGTATGCGACGACTGGTGTGGTGCTCAAATCAAAATTGTTGGACAAAATGTGATCAAATGAGCAATTAAAGTGTAATTTTAACACTGAAACAAAACAAAAAGGTAGCGCGATGTTTTATACATATTTGTCTCACATTTGATCAGCTAAACACAAGTAACGGTTGCGTCTACATTATGTTGGGCTGCTGAAAGTCAGGCTTCAGAATCTGCAGTGTCACAATGAGCTTGATGGATTTTCTGAACCATGGATAGAAAATGGCATAGATCATTGGATTCAGACAGGAGTTTAAGTAGAACATGGTGATAATAAAGGTCGCAGATGACGCATTGAGCAGCGTGTTCTGTCCCGAGATGGCGACGCAGAAATACGGCATGATACACACAATGAACACCACCACCAACAACCCAACGATGTCCGCCTCTACGCTGTGGTTGGACTCCGCCGGACCAAGGACCAGACGGACCAAGGACCGGACGGACCAAATGGACATCACTTCACCGACGGCCACCTCCTCGGGGGGAACCCTCGGCTACTACCGTCGACGGCTACCGTCTCCCACCCCCCCTGCCTTCCCCGTCATCCGCACCTTACCTCAGAGCCCCTCCCTGCCCAACCCCCGCCGGCCATCAGCCACTCTCCGTCCCTAACGTCCCCCCCCCCGCTCTGCTGTCCCCCGTTAACCTCTCCCAACACCCTTCCTTCATCCTGCACGGTAGCTCTCGGCGGGGCCAGCGGGGCGACCCCTGTGGGAGCCTGTGCCGCCGCCACGCAACAACAACAACCCGAGGGTCCTGGCTGCTTTCAGCTCAGAACGTTTGATGGCTGGACCCTGCAAGGTGACGCTCCCCACACGGGAGTGCGTGGCCCGTGCATGAGACACAGCCACCACAAACACTCTCATATACAGAATCACAATGACAGTGATCGGACCTATGAAGGAGAGAAAGAGGTCCGTCATTCCTGCGGCATACGAGACTACATTCACGCACTCTCCTACGCAGGTGTTGAACCTGCCCGGTTGCTTCAGATTGTCCATGGAAAACAAACAGTTGAAGAGAAATGACCCCGACCAACATAAGAGAACAGAGATATCTACCCTGGTTTTTGTAACCTTGACGGTGTAACGCAGAGGGTCGCAGATATCCAGGTAGCGGTCGACTGATATGAACACCATGTTTCCTATCGAGGCGGATGTGACGGAGTGATCCACAACAAAATACACAACGCACATCACGTCACCGAAGAACCAACAACCTCCAAGGAGGGAAATCAGAAACAACATGAGGAAACCCACCAGCAAGTCGGAGGCGGCAAGAGAAAGCAGCAGGAGGTTAGTGGGGGTGTGCAGCTGCCTAAAACATACAAAAACTCATTATTATGATTATTATTAGTCATCAAGTGTGAATGTACAAGTAGCAGTTTAAGCATTAATTAAAGTGGGAGATGGAGATGATGACCAGCAGGTTCAGAGTGACGGTGATCAGAGAGATAGCCGATAGGAGGATGTAGGCGGCGGTCGGGTGAGGACGCTGCGTCTTGCTGCAGGAAGCGTTGACGACCAGTGGGAAGCACAGCTCAGTTTCCACCGGGGTCTCCATTATCAGGGTGTAACTTCCGAAATGATCCGGATAGGTGTGGACCCCACGTAGGTAAGGAGAAGTTTATGGTCCCCCCCAAAAAAACGTTTTATTAACAAAACGCAAAACCGAAGAAGTACAAATAATGATGCAGGTAAACACACCACTAAAAAATGAGAGACATTTTAAAAAGCGCTTGCAAATGGCAAGGAAAATACAAATGGAAATTGCTTGCCTCAAAAGGACGAGAGAATCAAATCGGGAAAAATACCAACCGAGAACAACTTTACAAGAAAACAGAAAGCAATAAACAAGGAAGAAGAGCAACAGAGCAAAATCGGTAACATGTAGAAAATTGCACATGAACAATGACTCGACCAAGGCGAATTTTACCCAACAGTGCTTGGCAGGAGAGTCCTTAAATAGTGGTTTGATTGATCATGCCGGGAAATAGGTGTGTAGCTGGAAAGATCGGAAGACCTCTGTCACCTGCTGGAAACTAACAGAAACTGAATCATGACACAGGGAAGCAGTGGACGAGCCGCCCCCCTTTGACTGGACTTGGCTTTTTATTTCATCCCATCGAACAAACATCACGTCATATACCCTGCATCACTTTTTCCACCTCCTTCATCATCTTCCTCCGCTTCTCATTATTCTCCCATACTTTGCCATCACTTGTTATTTTGGGATCAATAACTACTGGTGGGTTTTCTCCGGGCACTCCGGTTTCCTCCCACATTACCAAGAAACATGCATGGCAGGCCGATTGAACACTCCAAATTGTCCCTAGGTGTGAATGTGAGCGTGGATGGTTGTTCGTCTCTGTGTGCCCTGCGATTGGCTGGCAACCAATTCAGGGTGTCCCCCGCCTACTGCCCGAAGACAGCTGGGATAGGCTCCAGCACCCCCCGCGACCCTAGTGAGGATCAAGCGGTTCGGATAATGAATGAATGAATGAATAACTACTGGTAATCATTAAGCCTTTATTATCTCTATGGCCGATGAGTTGGGCAAGAAGTAGAAGTGGCATCTTAAGGGAATTAGAATTCAACGTGGTTTGCATACTCTCAAGTGGCTACCCACTCACTTTAAACTACCAACACATTTTGGTTCGTTCATTCATAGCTTTCAAATGTCACAAAAAAATATGTTTAATCGTGAAACAATCAGAATTTTTTTCAGCGCTTAGTTCATTATCATTGTGCAACTGAAAAGTTATTGTTTGTTCATACCATCCACAGTCAAGGTTTCATGAACTCAAAGGCGTACATATCCGGAAAAGATCAAGTCGAAATAAAAATGTATATTTTGATGAGCTTTAGTTACTATATATATATATATATATATATATATATATATATATATATATATATATATATATATATATATATATTAGAGCTGTCAAACGATTAAAATATTTAATCTAATTAAAAACTCAACTGTCATAATTAACTCAAATTAACTAAAAATTAATCATGATTACTCACGCATTTTTTATCGTTTCTGAATATCCTTTTATATTTTTTGTCCTATTTTCCCCCATTTTAATGCTCTCATCAAAATGGAATCATGAATCAGTTTTCTATGTGCAAAATGCAAATATTTACTGAAATAATAAACATTTTTCACTTGGAGCAGTTATTCACACATCATCTCTCACACAATATTACTGTCCATCAATAACAGTGAAAAAAATATTTTGTCACACAACAGCTGCTTGAACAGCTCTTTTTATGGAATCAAAACAGCGCAATATAAAGTGCACATCTAAGGTAAACTAGTACTCATCCTATAATTTTTCACGGCCCCCTGAATAGGGATTGTCGGTCAGCATGGAAGGATCTCTCGTTCTGTACTTTTTTGATCATTTATTGGAGCACTTTGCAGCAGAAGTAGGAGTAGTAGTAGTTGTAACAGAGGAAGTATCAGAAGCAGGTAATAACCTAAACTACACATAAATGCAGTAAAAAATTAATATATCTATCTTTCTGCATCACAATGTAAATATGTATATAATTGACATTAATTAATGCCTTTATTCAACAATACGTTTAATAAATAATTTAATCAACCCTGATTTCACTATGTATCATTATCGTCATCATTATTCATTGTTTTAAACGTAAGAAACCATACAACACAAACATAAAGCCGAATCGAACAAAAGAACTACAAGTCCCAATACTCAATCCCGGAAGTGGAGCGCCGGCTTGATTAACCCCAGCTGCAACGCAATTTACTTCGTTTAAACGTCAGATTGCAGACGGACAAACATGACAACTATGCAAAAATGAGCTAAATAAAGACACCCCTGTTCTAGCAACATTTTAGCCCACGCTGTTTGCTTTGAAATGATCCATAGCTGTCGGTCTGAGACGAGGGGGCGGAGTTACCCACGTCAGCTGTGTGCTTGGCCATTATGTGGTATTTCAGACTCGACGTGCTATGATGATAGCTCAGTTTACGACTGCAAAACATACAGGTAACTTTGGTCTTGTCATTAGAACAATCTGGCAACTTTTTAAAAGTAAACTTTCCATTCATAAACTATTTAAGTATCCGTTTTCGGTGTCTCGCGCTGCCGTGGCTGGCAAAACAAGCGTCGTGGACCTGTGCAGAGCGATTGATGTTTTGTTTCTGGGTTATTTATAGAGCAACGTAACATCCGCTGTGACGTCTGCGCGTTAATCTCGCGAGAAAATTTTTGATCCCGATAAAATTCATTTAAATTAATGCCAATAAAAACGCAGCTAAACTGACAGCTCTAATATATATATATATATATATATATATATATATATATATATATATATATATATATATATATATATATATATATATATATATATATACCATTGTATTTGCTATGACATTGTTTAAAGCAGGGGTGTCAAACTCATTTCACATGGTGGGCCACATACGGCCTCGGTAGATGTCAAGTGGGCCGGACCATTAACATTATACCATACTTTGCTATAAATAACCAAAACAATATGTCTTTCCTTTGTTTTGATATAAAGAAGCACAAGAACATTAGGAAAATGTTGAAATTTAATGAACATATCTTTTACAAAACATTTCATGAAGCACCTTACATTTCCTTTGACAAATGTGCAATTTACTTTTATCATTCACATATATGCATTGCAACTGATCCCACTGATTGTACAAACTTTAACAAGTAATTGGTATTGAAAAATATAGGAATGCACTTTAAGATTAAACGAGATTTATAAAGAAACGAAGTTTTAAACCATTTACACGTGCATATAAAATCTAAATGTAATCCCTGCCTATACATTACAAACTAAGGAGAGTGCTATTAAATGTGTAAATGTGAGAGTGCTATTGATAGCGTCTGCTGTCATGGGTCTGTCTCAGTGACGGACTGAGGCTGCTGTTGTCCTCTTCTCTGATCAAAACAGTGTCCCCTAGCAGATACTCAATAAATTGCACCTTGTGTGTGTGTGGTGCACGCATGGCCACGCAGGTGAGTGTATGTGTGTTGCTGAGAGAAAGAGAGAGAGAGAGAGACTTATAAGAACAAAAGCAGGTCTCTCCATCCTTAATTGTCTAAACAACCTTAATTGACTAATCATAAACACGTCTGCTGCACGCCCAGCGATGCTGGTGTGTGTGTGTGTGTGTGTGTGTGTGTGTCTTAGTGCGCTCTGCTCAAGCGCAAAGGCCCACGTGGGGCATTTAAAAAAAATATTTATCTTAATTGGTTGCTACTTCGCGGATTTTCGTTTATCGCGGGTGTTTTGGTCCCCATTCACCGCGAAAAACGAGGGATTACTGTACCGTTTTACATATTCATCTCGCGGGCCGGATTAAACCCCTTTGCGGGCCGGATCCGGCCCGCGGGCCGTAAGTTTGACACCCCTGGTTTAAAGTATACGTATTTTTCATGCATTTGGTCGCTAATAGCCAATCACAGCCGAAATCATTTTTCATACTGCGATTAATGGTCTGTACGTTCAAATAATAAAATCACAAAAGCACAATGACACAAAAATGTACAAATTCTTCACAATTCTAAATGCTGCTTTTTACTATGTTGAACGTGTTGAACAAGGTTCTGGATATGTGTGCATTTTAATTCATGGAACCATGACTGCGGATGGTATGATAAACAATGACTTCTTAGCGGTGGTGGTCCGAGGCAATTTTTATTCTGAGGTAGCAGGAGCTTGGCAGGAAGTTCCTTTGGGAGGGTGGAGGTTAGTACTGCACATACAAACAGGCATGGTATGCACGCATATCTAAATTAGGTTTTGTGTCACGTGAGTAAGATATCAATCTTAAGAGCGAACCCAGTCTGAGCGGGCTATGCAAGAACAATTCTCAACTAGGATTATTTTATAATAGGATTATTTGGGGAATTCACAAGTCATCGATTGGAGTTGCACCTTATGCACTTAAGGCGCGTTCCCACGTTGCAATTTGTGGCACAAGTTTTGTGGCACGCAACACATTGCAACGTGTGAACCCCGAAGTTGGACAGACTTTTGTGGCATGCAACGTGTTGGATGCGTGTTGCATGAAATAGGACTTGCTCTATTTTCTTGCAACGCGTTGCATGAACCCGACCAATCAGAACGCGTTGCGCTATCACGTGACAAAAAACATCGCGTCGTTATGTAAACACGGAAGTATCATGGCGTCGACACAGAAATCCAAAAAAAATCGAGCTCTCCCGGGGCGACACCGAAGGTTCATTAATTATTACCATTCGTGGTAAAATTCGATCCATTCGAAGGGAATTTCTGAAATTATCGGGGTCCTCGGCCGCCAACTCCTGCATCAGAGCGTTGTAAGCGCCGAGTTCTTGCCGCCTCCCGATCCACGGTCGTACCCAAAACCACCGTTTGGGTTTTGGCTCCTCTAGCTCGGCTAGTAGACTGATAGCTGCCAGTTGGAGGAGATCATCGTCGCTGTCGTATTGACAATTAGCCGCCCTAGTCGCAGAACGAAATATGTTGCTTAGCAACGTTAAACGCGCATTCGGAAAAATACTCTCGCGAGATTTGAAATTGTTTGCAACTGTTGCAACGTGGGAACACATTCGGTTTGCAACATCATATTTGCAATTTGTTTTTATGCAACACGTTGCGTAACGCAAATTGCAACGTGGGAACGCGCCTTTAGTCGACTAATCGGATCATGTAAGTCGTAGTAAATTGCTCCATCATGCAGCTGCTCTTATATTACATCATTATCGAACACCCCGAATTCTTGAACGTGTGTACAAATACCGTATTTTCCACACTAAAAGGCGCACCTAATTGTCTTCTATTTTCTTAAAAACTCACAGTGCAGGGGTCGTGGGCTCGATCTCGGCTCCGGCCTCCCTGTGTGGAGTTTGCATGTTCTCCCCGTGCCTGCATGGGTTTTCTCCGGTTTCCTCTCACATTTCAAAAGCATGCGTGGAAGGCTGATTGAACACTCAAAATTGTCCGCAGGTGTGAGTGTGAGCACGGACCTTTATTTGTCAATGTGTGCCCTGCAATTGCCCTGCAGGGTGTACCCCGCCTACTGCCCAAAGAAAAGCTGGGATGGGCTCCAGCACGCCCCGTGACTCTTGTGAGGATAAGCGGGTCAGAAAATGGATGGATGGATGTAATAATGCATTTATTCATATTTATGAATTATTATGAAACATCACAGGTATAAAGTATTATGCATGCTAAAATCCGCATTGCGCAATAAAATTAAAAAGAAAATATCTCCAAAACCTGACATGTTTGGAAAAAAATAATGAATTAAATATGTGTCAAAAATACATTTAGGGACACATATGGCCATCTCTGATTAAAATTTGCTGTTGAACAGTCCATCCCTGCATTATCTGAGCCTCCTTATCCACACGAGGATTGCAGGTGCGCTGTACATTTCACGAGCTGTAACAATCATCTCAGCCAGAGAACATATGCCATGAGTTTTCTTTCTTTTTTTTCCTGTAAAATAATAGAGGACTACCAAACAGCTACACTGTATTAACCCTAAACTCTTACTGCCTTTTATTGTCATACCCATCAGATCAGATGCAGCAAATATGTCATATAATGATGAAGATTGTTTCGGAGTGCGTACCTGGCAAATCCAAAAACAAAAAAAAATCCAGGGGGTGCAATGGTGAAATTGATACCAAATCTAAAGAAAAGTAATTTCATAGTATGACAAAATAGAAAAACAGATTATTTGTATGTGGAATCTTCAAGCTGTTGCATTTTTTTCCCTCTGCCCACAGCAGAACTATCGTGCAGGGTGACATAAATAAACCAAAACAGATGCAACAGTCAAAATGGTCTAAGACACATTATTTCTTTCTTTACAGTTCTTTGGGACACCTCCCCAAAAAGCGCATCTTGTGATGGTACTTTCACAATTATTTTGCATAATGCTTTTTTCCAATCAATAACACGACAAACTCATAACATTTCAAAGACAAAACAATAGAGGTCTTTCAATGGAGAATGCTTGTTTGCATCACAGACTAAATCACTCAACAAACGACCACTAAAACAAGACAAAATATCAAATGATCCACATTTGAACAAAAACGGAGAATTGTTCTACTCTGCACAGCATGACGGATGACAAGCATGCTGGCTTGTCTACATGATGTTGGCCTGGCTGGAATCAGCCTTCAGGATCTGCAGTGTCACTATGATCTTGATGGACCTTCTGAACCAGGGATAGAAAATGGCATAGATCAGTGGGTTCAGACAGGAGTTGAGGTAGAACAAACAGATGATAAAGGCTGCAGATGACGCATTGAGCACAACATCCTGGCCAGAGATGGCGATGCAGAAATATGGCATGATGCATGCAATAAACACCACCACCACAACACCCAAGGTCCTGGCTGCCTTCAGCTCAGAACTCTTGATAGTTGTGCTGCGCAATGTGACGATCCCCACGCGGGATCGAGTGGCCCGGGCATGAGACACAGCCACCACAAACAGTCTCACATACAGAAACACAATGACAGCGAGCGGACCTATGAAGGAGAAAAAGAGGTCCGTCATTCCTACAGCGTACGTGACCACAATCACACACTCGCCTACACAAGTGTTGAACTTGCCCGGTTGCTTCAGAGAGTCAAAAAAACAAAGACAGTGGAATACTAACGAAGCAGACCAACACAGAACAACACAGATTGTAACTCTTAGTTGAGTGACTTTGAGGGGATAACGGAGAGAATCACAGATAGCCAAGTAGCGGTCGACTGATATGAGCACCATGCTTCCGATTGAGGCAGACGTGATGACGTAATCCAGAATATAATACACAACACACATCAAGTCACCAAAAAACCAACACCCGTCAAGAAGGAAAATCTGAAACAACATGAGGAAGCCCACCAAGAAGTCTGAGGCGGCCAGCGAAAGCAGCAGCAGGTTTGTGGGAGTATGTAGTTGCCTAAAAAAAAGATAAATGCTTATTATAACCTCTGGATTTGGACAGAAGGCACGACCGTACAAGTTGTAAAGAAGCACAAAGCATTACTTGAAGTGAGAGATGGAAATGATGACCAGCAGGTTCAGAGTGAAAGTGAGGAGAGAGATGGCTGACAGCAGCATGAAGGAGAGAGCGGCGGCCGAGGGAGGACGCTGCGTCTTCCTGCAGGAAGCGTTGACGAGCAGAGGGAAGCACAGTGCGTCTTGCTCCTGCATCGCCATCATCAAGGAGAGCAGGAGAGGAGTTGCCCCTCAACTCAGCCAGCTCTTTCTTCAGGACGATATTCATACCTTCGGTCCAGAGCATATGACCGTGGTTACGCCTCTTTCTCCACCGCATCATCATCATCATCCTCCCATACTTTGACGTCAATATTCTTTGGGGATGGAATGATCTCTTGGCCGCTCTCGCTGCAGGAGAAGAAATCACTCATCTCATACACATCCTAATCAACCTACAACATCCATCTGTAAAATAAATACAATATCTTGGACATGTGCCATTTCCCTCTCCTGTCCACAGTCTACCAGTCACTGCTCCCATCTCTCCCCTGCCGCCTCTGCTCCCTCCTCTGGTCATCCCTGAGCCCTCTCTTCACCCTGTGGCCCGCGGTCTTCACACCGGCATCCACTCCTTCTCCTTCCTCGACTGAACCCTAGCCACCCACGGCACCTCCTCGTCCCCTGTTCGAAAACGCCTCGCCGGTGGCGCTGCCATTCAAACAATGGCGCTAAATAAACAGAACTACGTCAGCCTATCATCAATCCTGTTACTTGATTGACATACCGGGCAACCAATCGGATGACAACTGAATCAACGCTCATGCGCAAACAACGGAGCTCAGCGCTAAGCGCTAAGCTAGTCAGCTTTAAGGGTAGGGGTGCCCAATACGTCAATCGCGATCGACCCAGATCCAGCGGACTGGTCCCAAGTCGAGCGCGAGCTTTGGGAGGAGGAAATGGGAGGTGGTCGAAGTCGATCTTCGGTCAAATATGTAGCAAGCTGACCCATGTACAGTAGTAACTACTGCAGCTTGTGCGCGCGTGTGTGTGTGTGCGCGATGTGGCTCTTTGCAGTAACACAGTAAAATAAATTGGCTCTTAGTCTCTGACTGGTTGGCCACCCCTGATCCAGAGAGTCATAGTCCAGGTGGGAACAAATAAACCTGCCCGCCAACAGTCCGAGCTCACCAAAGCCAACTTTAAGCACCTTTTATATTTTTGGGACAGCTACGGTAAGTCTGTTTTTATCAAAGGTCCCCTTCCAACTTGTCCGCGGCTCAGCTTGTTTTAGCAAATTGCTCAGTCTTCACACCTGCCTCCAGTCCACTCATAGAGCCCGCAACCCTTGTTTTTATCGATAACTTTAACTTGTTTTGGGACTGCCTCTCCTTTTTTCAAACTGACAGCATCCACCCCACAAATTGGGTAGCCGCATGCTAGCGGTTAATTTACAGCACGCTGTCCACTCATAGCCACGTGATTGTTTACTTCACACCCCCCCCTTCTCTTCTTCGACCCGGTTTCACGTGAAACCCCCCCCCCTACTGGCCCCACATGTCACTACAAACCTCAGCTACCAGTTTCCTCATTCACTCTATCACAGACAAACCGTTTTAATTCTGCTAACAAGGGCAATCACATCTACTACATCCCACCCAGTCAAATGATCGGCTCACAGGCAAGCTCCGTCGAGGCCTGAAACGATCATGAACAATTGAATCAGGTGTGTTGGAGTAGTGAGGGATCTAAAACAGTCAGGATATGGCTCTGGAGGAACTGGAGTTCCCTACGCCTGCCTAAGTTCATTGACAGAAGTGGAGAATGGTGTGCCTGTAAATACTGTCCGAAGAGGATGTGGAAGACATTGACATTATTGGTCTTCTGACAACAGGTAACCTGCTGTTTGGATTTGGCAGTTTTATGATCTTTCGCAAAATTCAGCCGACGGGGAGAAGCCTCATTGGAAGGGAATAAGATGACGGTCTTTCCGGAGCATGAGGGGCGGGTGATCGACACTCCGACTCATGCGTTGCGCGAACTCAATCGCAAAGTGGATTCGGTTTTGGAGTCTCATCGCAAAATGGCAAAGAACAAGGAGCAGTTGGCGCCTGGCCTTGAAAAATGGATTAAGGATTCGGCTTACTGTATTGACGCCATTGAGAAATTGTAGGTGACCTGTTCCCAAACAGCTGTTATCTGGACTTTCCCCTGGATGAAAAATCCACTTGGACGCTAGCATTCCTACAGCCCCTTACCCTTCCTTTGAAGGCAGAGACTGGTATACCAAGGACACATCCACGGATACACACCCACGGTAACAACGCGTATCCACATACACCCCTGTCACCACCTTCGTTGGACTTCGATACCCTCTCCCCTCGTGACGTAACTCGACCGATCGAGCCTTTCAATGGTCTGAGCTGCTCGTCAGACTGCTTGTGTCGTATCCCCCCCCCCCCGTGCCTCCATCCATCTTTCCCATTCACTACCTGTAACCTCTCAAGATTTGTTGTATATGTCTTTTAAATGTACGCTGCATGTGCTGAGGTTTTTTTTTTCTCATTCTCTGCCCTTTATGTTCTATATCGTACTTTTTTAGATTCCGGTAGTTTAGATGAATTACAGTACCGGTATGTTTATTTTCAGAGTTGTGCTCAGGAACAAAAGATGATGAGTACGGTAGTTACTTCATCATATATCATCGATTGCACAAGTGTCAAACTCCGGTCCTTGAGGACTGCCATTCTCCATGTTTTCGATGTTTCCCACCGACAACACATGCAATCCAAATGATCAGCAAGCTCTGCAAAAGCCTGATAACAAACCTGATCATTTGAATCAGGTGTGTTGGAAGAGGGAAGCATCTAAAGCAGGGGTGCCCATGACGTCGATCGCGATCAACCGGTAGGTCACGGACTGGTCCCAAGTCGATCGCGCGAGGGATGCAGGGTGGGAAAAAAACAAACATTTCTGTGTCTCTGTGCATGTTAGTAATATATATTTTTTGTATTCATGCACACTGCACCCTAATAATCACATCAGTCTCACTTTCACCGGAAGTTGTTAGCGCTAAGCAATCTGCAATTGCAGCTTGCGATCAGAGCTGTTGCGATGTCGCCTTTATTATTATGATTATTTTTATTATTATCAGGCAAAGTGCGTGACGTGTACAATTCACCGATGTCACTCGCAAAGAATGGCAATCTGGACGGCCGAAAAAAGCATTTCGGGTCGATCGCGGGAGGTCGGTTGATTGAAAAGTAGATCTTTGGTCAAAAACGTTTGGGCACCCCTGATCTAAAGCATACAGTATAGCGTCCCTCGAAGACTTTATTTTGACACGTGATCTACTGCCTCCAACATCCATGACATTTATGTATTTATTTATTTATAAGAAATGAGGCAGCACAGTGTTCGACCGGTTAGCATGTTTGCTTTACAGTGCAGTGGTGCAGGGTTCAATTCCAGATCCCGGCCCTCCTGTGTGGAGTTTGCATTTTCTCGACACAAATTTGCATACTGTATTTTATGACATATCAGAGTAACTCCAAACCAAAACAAGAAGTTTCAGACTTTGGATTCTTCTTCGAACTCTGAGACTTAAAACTGAACACATTTGAATGTGTCTAACGGAACGGACACAAATCACATTCTCGGGAAGTCACGTGTATTTTATTTTATTTTATTCTTTTTTTTTTTACAAATGCACTAAGGAATAGAACCCAAATTTCGTTGTATGCTATACAATGACAATAAAGGCGATTCTGATTCTGATGTATTGAAATTTTCCTGTGGATGTGAGGCAGCCACCAAGGAGCTCCACCCCTGGTTGCAGCACACCTTGCTGTGTACAGTGGCTCCACGCAAATTCATGGTTTGGCCGTTTTCAAATTCATCTATTCACCTTTTTGTTTTTTTGACATCTCCACACTTCATGCATGTTATTTTCACCCGGTCCCTCACTTGTTTTCGTGTTTTTTTGCTGATTTTTTTCCTTCACTTTCCCCGCCTTATTTGGTATTCATGGTTAGGCTGCGTTGCAAATAGTCGGGGGTTACTGTGTCTCTGTGGTGTGTTGAATTTACTCCGTTTTATTTTGTCAAGCGCCTGCACACAAATGAATCATCTGGATTTCGATATTGTACATTTTTTAAGTCGATGTGTGTCTACTTACAAAATGTATCTGGATCCAATGATTTTATTTCATGCAAGAACTTGAAATGAAATTGAGTAAATCCAACAAACTTTTTTTTCCCAGAGTTTATTAGCCTTATGGTGTAAGCAGTGAGGGGAAAAAAACAAATGAATATCATCATTTATAAAATATTTCCATTATTTCCCAATGTATGATCATCTCATTGATCTCTAACTTGCCATTACTTCCCTTCTGAGGTGGCATCATGAAAGAAAACTAAGTCCATAGTATCATAAAAAATAGAAACATATTATATCTGTGTAAGTTGAGGGGTTTGTTGTTTTTCAGTGGATGGCTCTTCTTTACGAATGACAAAAGGAGAGATGGAATCCTTTAACGCAGTTTATTAAAAGGAGACAGAAAAAAAACCCCGTCTACACCTCCGAACGGATGAACGAGAACACCCCCCCTTTCAATCACGAAAACACTTCCTGCTGCTCTTTAGCCAATCAGACGCAAGCAACATAAGAATGTTTCAACAATTACTAAACAGAATATAATTTAGACAACTATAATATAAAAGAATATAACGCTCAAATATAAAATGAAAATAATTGATCATTTAACATGAGCTTACATCTGTGAGGAATCGACTGCATTTTACAGGATAAAATGCATCGGATTGCCCCGAGCAAACTACTGCATTTCTAACTCTTCACATAGCAGAATTGTTTACAGGGTGACATCACTAATTATTGAACCACAACAGATGCAGAAGTCAAAATTGTCAGTATTACATGCCTCTCCCCCACCCCCCTCTGAGTTCTTTTGTACCACTCCTCCCATAATATATTTCACGTGATGGTGCATTCACACTTGCATCCCAACTTATTTCATGTGAATTCTATTTTTTGCACGATGTTTTTTACTCCACATTGAAACAATAACACTCCAAAATTAAAAAGTATTTGAGACAAAACAATGAAGATCTTTTAAGTGTGAAAGAGAATGGCGAATGTGCTTTGATGTGGACAGCTTGAAAGCATGCACGCTTGTTTGCACTACGAACCAACTCACTCAATAAAAGACGACTAACTCTCAAGACAAAATATCAAAACGGAGAATTGTTCTACTCTGCACAGCATGACGGATGACAAGCATGCTGGCTTGTCTACATGATGTTGGCCTGGCTGGAATCAGCCTTCAGGATCTGCAGTGTCACTATGATCTTGATGGACCTTCTGAACCAGGGATAGAAAATGGCATAGATCAGTGGGTTCAGACAGGAGTTGAGGTAGAACAAGCAGATGATTAAGGCTGCAGATGACGCATTGAGCACAACTTCCTGGCCAGAGATGGCGATGCAGAAATATGGCATGATGCATGCAATAAACACCACCACCACAACACCCAAGGTCCTGGCTGCCTTCAGCTCGGAACTCTTGATAGTTGTGCTGCGCAATGCGACGATCCCCACGCGGGATCGAGTGGCCCGTGCATGAGACACAGCCACCACAAACAGTCTCATATACAGAAACACAATGACAGAGAGCGGGCCGACGAAGGAGAAAAAGAGGTCCGTCATTCCTACAGCGTACGTGACCACAATCACACACTCACCTACACAAGTGTTGAACTTGCCCGGTTGCTTCAGAGAGTGAATAAAACAAAGACAGTGGAACACTAACGAAGCAGACCAACACAGAACAACACAGATTGTAACTCTTAGTTGAGTGACTTTTAGGGGATAATGCAGAGAATCACAGATAGCCAAGTAGCGGTCGACTGATATGAGCACCATGCTTCCGATTGAGGCGGACGTGATGATGTAATTCAGAACATGATACGCAACACACATCAAGTCACCAAAAAACCAACACCCGTCAAGAAGGAAAATCTGGAACAATACGAGGAAGCCCACCAAAAAGTCCGAGGCAGCCAGTGAAAGCAACAGCAGGTTTGTGGGAGTTTGCAGTCGTCTAAAAAAAAGGTAAGTGCTTATTATTATCTCTGGATTTGGACAGAAGGCACGACCGTACAAGTTGTAAAGAAGCACAAAGCATTACTTGAAGTGAGAGATGGAAATGATGACCAGCAGGTTCAGAGTGAAAGTGAGGAGAGAGATGGCTGACAGCAGCATGAAGGAGAGAGCGGCGGCCGAGGGAGGACGCTGCGTCTTCCTGCAGGAAGCGTTGACGAGCAGAGGGAAGCACAGTGCGTCTTGCTCCTGCATCGCCATCATCAAGGAGAGCAGGAGAGGAGTTGCCCCTCAACTCAGCCAGCTCTTTCTTCAGGACGATATTCATACCTTCGGTCCAGAGCATATGACCGTGGTTACGCCTCTTTCTCCACCGCATCATCATCATCATCCTCCCATACTTTGACGTCAATATTCTTTGGGGATGAAATGATGATTTGTTGTATATGAGGGTTTATTTTCTCATTCTCTAACCCAGGGGTCGGCAACCCGAATTGCTGAGGGAGCCATATTGGACAAAAAACAAAAACAAAAAGCAAATATGTCTGGAGCCGCAAAAAAACAAAAGCCTTCTATAAGCCTTGTAATGAAGGCAACACATGCTGTATGTATCTATATTAGCCTACTATCAAAATGACTAAGTTGGCTACAAATACTTTATTTTTCCCTGCCCTGCATCCTTTAGAGCAGCCCAACCTTTTTTGACCGAAGATCTACTTTTCGATCAACCAATCTCCCGCGATCAACCCGCCACCGCACACGCACGCATACGCATGCACTTACACACGCATGGCTACCTACAGTATCTTCGCCGAGACCTGACTCAGAGGCATTCGAGGCACTTTTGCAGTGTGTTAACTACGTAGCTCACGTGTACCATTTTAAAATGCTTCTATAGGCCTTCCAGATTCCCATTCTTTGCCAGTACCCTTGGTGAATTGTCCATGAAAGGCCGTTTTTTTTTTTCCCCAAACAGCCACCTGCCTGGCATCCCGCCCTGCTAATAGAAACGAGTGTCGCAGGCTATGACGCAAAGCTTCGTTAAGAAAAATGCTGAGATTAAAATGTTATTCTACACATTTTTACAGCCTTAGAAAACGTTAGGAATGTTTGTGCCCTGTTTTTCCTCCAACATAAACCATATTTAAAACAAAAAAAAATTTCCCTCCCCCATTATTTTCCATTTTCAAACATTTTTGAAAAAGCATCGGGGAGCCACTAGGGCGGCGATAAAGAGCCGCGTGTGGCTCTGGAGCCGTGGGTTGCCGACCCCTG
This sequence comes from Hippocampus mohnikei, assembly GCA_026261675.1. Classification (NCBI taxonomy): domain Eukaryota; kingdom Metazoa; phylum Chordata; class Actinopteri; order Syngnathiformes; family Syngnathidae; genus Hippocampus; species Hippocampus mohnikei. The sequence goes on along the minus strand of JAKGUB010000106.1, from coordinate 2,991,653 downwards.
CTCTAACCATTCAAGGAGAATGGTTAGGCTGTCACTTTTCCCCCCCCTCCTCTTCCGTATTGTTTTCATTTCACATCTACGATATCTACGCGGCGCGGAACAGTGACACACCAGGCTTCCCGTTCTGCCTCCCTCTGTTGGTCATTGTTTTTGTTTATGTTTCTCTGGATGGGTTGTAACTGAGAAAGTGTGTTTTACGTACTTGGCCAATAAATCAGATTCTGATTATAAAAGAAGGAGCGAAGGAGTGGAGAGGACCGTAAGGCGTAGAAAAAATAGTAGTGTGTTTCCGGTAACATGAAATTTCGGCATAGGGTCGGTCGGTCGGACAAATGTTTTTATTTTTTTAAATATTTTTGCCACGCCCCCATCATAAATGTAAACAAAATAACCATAAAACATAAAACAAGGAGACATTGAAACCCCCGCTCGCCGCCGAAGGAAAACAAACAAACACAAAAAACTACGGCACCCTGAGGATTTCACGTAACAATAGTTACCGGTAGCGTGTCGTTTCCGTGGCGTCATTTTACGGTACCGAAACGTAGTTTAACCATTAAAGTCACCGCACACGACTTGACTGTGTGATCAACGCGATTTCACTGTGCCTCTGTGTGTTTGTGGTGTGTGGGTGTGTTTCTTCTAATTTACTTTCGTTTTGAGTGTTGGGGGGAGGACGCAACGGATAGGTGCGTATGCGGGTTGCTATTTTAGTCCGCAAATTGAGGAATCGCGCGGATGAAAGTTTGAGATGGCGGCGAAAAAAACTCACAAAGGTCTACTAATTACGTCATTTAAGAAATGGCAATGCCAGTCTGATTTTTCGTATGAATCGTCCGAAGGGCGTATCACTAAACTGACCTGTGACGTATGCACAAAACACGAGAGCGAGAGACGGACGACGCGAGGCACGATTACATGGCAAATTGGTCATTAGATTTGTAAGCTAATCGCTGTGAAAAATGTTATGAAAAAGTATTGGTTATTCTATAATTTACTGGTTGTAGCATGGTAACTTTATGAATAAAATATTCGTCACAAGGTGTAGTAATGCTAGACTGCAACACACAAAAGCGGTCTAAACTTATTTTCGGAGATCGCGACGCCGCCATGATTCAATGTTGTTGACACACGACGGCAAATGACGCGCATGCTCAACGTGAATATCGCGAGTTTGCACCGATGTAAACATCTTTCCTTTTATTATTTATAATTTTGTCTGTGGTTTTATTGTTCTTGTTTTGATTGTAAAGCGTCCTTGAGTGTTTTGAAAGGCGCGTATAAATGAAATGTACTGTAATATCTGTTTCTTGTATTCGTGTGACGTCATAGAAAGGGAGGGGCGAGGTTGGGGAATATTGGCTCCGGTAGTTAGTCTGAGTGTGGAGCGCATGAGCGTGAGTTGTGGCTAACAGCAACTCCTTTGAATGCGTGTGTTTATTGCTTGTTTTGTTTATTAAAAAGCGACGAATTGCATCAGCGACTGCGTGCATCCTTCTCCCCGTTATTGAAGGGCATTACAGTACTATTATTATTATTATTACACAAAAATGTAGAAGGTTTGAAAAAAATGCCGACCGGAACGTTTTTGTTCGAGGTAGAAATTCTCGGTCGGTCGGGTTACCGGAAACACACTACTTTTTTTTCTACGCCTAAGAGAAAAGGAAGGGAAGAAGAGGCGAAGGCCCTTTATGTTCTCGACTGTTTTTTTAGATTCCAGTAGTTTCGATGAATTACAGTATGTTTATTTTCAGAGTTGTGCTCCGGAACATAAGATTAGGAGTCGCTACTTCATCCTAGTTCATCTATTGCACAAGTGTCAAACTCCGGCATCATCAAGAAAATTAAGTCCATAGTGTCATAAAATATAGAAACAGTATATCTGTGAGGAGTCGACTGTATTTTACAGGATAAAATGCATCGGATTGCTCCAAGCAAACTTCGGCATTTCTAACTCTTCACATAGAATTGTTTGCATGGTGACATCACTAATTATTGAACCACAACAGATGCAAAAGTCAAAATTGTCTGTCTTACATGATCCCCCCCGCAGTTCTTTGGGACCCCTTTTCCCATAATATACTTCACGTGATGGTGCTTTGCTTTCACACTTGCATCCCAACTTATTTCATGTGAATGTTATTTTTGGCATGATGTTTTTTTTCTCCACATTGAAACAAGAACACTTCAAAATCAAAAAGTCTTTGAGACAAAACAATGAAGATCTTTTAAATGTGAAAGAGAATGGCGAATGTGCTTTGATGTGGACAGCATGAAAGCATGCAGCACAAACCAACTCACTCAATAAAAGACCAATAACTCTCATGGCAAAATATCAAATGATCCACATTTGAACGTAAACGGAGAATTGTTCTATTTCTGCACAGCATGACGGATGACAAGCATGCTGGCTTGTCTACATGATGTTGGCCTGGCTGGAATCAGCCTTCAGGATCTGCAGTGTCACTATGATCTTGATGGACCTTCTGAACCAGGGATAGAAAATGGCATAGATCAGTGGGTTCAGACAGGAGTTGACGCTGAGCAAACAGATGATAAAGGCTGCAGATGACGCATTGAGTACGACATCCTGGCCAGAGATGGCGATGCAGAAATATGGCATGATGCATGCAATAAACACCACCACCACAACACCCAAGGTCCTGGCTGCCTTCAGCTCAGAACTCTTGATAGTTGTGCTGCGCTCTGTGACGATCCCCACGCGGGATCGAGTGGCCCGGGCATGAGACAGAGCCACCACAAACAGTCTCACATACAGAAACACAATGACAGCGAGCGGACCTATGAAGGAGAAAAAGAGGTCCATCATTCCTACAGCATACGTGACCACAAGCACACACTCACCTACACAAGTGTTGTACTTGCCAGGTTGCTTCAGAGAGTGAAAAGAACCAAGAAAGTGGAATACTAACGAAGCAGACCAACACAGAACAACACAGATTGTAACTCTTAGTTGAGTGACTTTGAGGGGATAATGCAGAGAATCACAGATAGCCAAGTAGCGGTCGACTGATATGAGCACGATGGTTCCTATTGAGCCGGACGTGATGACGTAACTCAGAACATGATACGCAACACACATCATGTCACCAAAAACCAACACCCGTCAAGAAGGAAAATCTGGACCAACATGACAAAGCCCACCAAAAAGTCCGAGGCAGCCAGTGAAAGCAGCAGCAGGTTTGTGGGAGTATGTAGTTGCCTAAACAAAGATAAATGCTTATTATAACCTCTGGATTTGGACAGAAGGCATGACAAGTACAAGTTAAAAAAAAAAAAAAAAAAAAAAGTACAATGCATTACTTGAAGTGAGAAATGGAAATGATGACCAGCAGGTTCAGAGTGAAGGCGAGGAGAGAGATGGCAGAGAACAGCATGAAGGAGAGAGCGGCGGCCGAGGGAGGACGCTGCGTCTTCCTGCAGGAAGCGTTGACGAGCAGAGGGAAGCACAGTGCGTCTTGCTCCTGCATCGCCATCATCAAGGAGAGCAGGAGAGGAGTTGCCCCTCAACTCAGCCAGCTCTTTCTTCAGGACGATATTCATACCTTCGGTCCAGAGCATATGACCGTGGTTACGCCTCTTTCTCCACCGCATCATCATCATCATCCTCCCATACTTTGACGTCAATATTCTTTGGGGGATCAAAGAGACTGAATCACAGCTTGACTTGCCAAACTGACCAAGTACAATCTTTCTGTGGATCATCTTTGCGCAATCAAATCATATCCATCTCAGCATGGACAGTCTGTTCATGTGCTTGTGTTCACGAAATGCCACTGAAATCATTCACCATGGGAGACCCACAAGGTTCTGTTGATTTAAAACCCGTTCCCAAACGTTGACAACCCTGTTCCAGAGCCCTTTCGGCATCGGCGGTTTCAAACGTTTACGTGACATGTCACGGAGAAAGGGTCAAAGAACCGATGGGCACTTGCTACGTTAGCACATAGCATGCTAGTACGTCGTCTGTGAGCCATGATGGTAAACATCAAATTAGCTAACGTGCGGGCGTGGGCGCTCACGTGTACACATACACAAGCTTTTGAAACCCATTTCAACGTTTTTATTCGATTGTATAAGTTCGGTTCGCATGGATTTATTCATGAGGCATCGTAGTCAGTCTCGCGAGCAATGCGCTCGGTTAACAGCTACCTTTCTTGAGATGACCAAAAGCTAATATACACATCGATCTATGTGCAGCATGCTGGACTTCTTTAATAACTTGGGCCCTTATTCAGGAGAGTGCTGCTTTGTTGAGCCAAGGTACGCGTTTCACATAAGGTGGTAGGCGGAGGGCAGATTTCATGCATTTGAAGATACCGTAAATAGCATCGCTAGCAGTTTTCAGCAGCAGGCAAGTATGAATGCTGCTGAAAACTGCTAGCTATGCTATTTACGGTATCTTCAAAGACTTAAAAAACTTAAAAGATCTAGGTCCTCCATTGCCGGGGATCATTGATCACAAAAACTAAGGTCAAGGTCATCTTTATTGTCAAATATGCTTTAAATAAAGCACATACGCCGTCTCGGCCCACCACCTAAAGTCGGAATCATCGAAATGATCATTGCAAACTTTACTCCTCTGTTTGATCCATTTCATTTTCAAATTTGGTGAGAAAAATGACACCCGGCAAATCAGAAAGCATTAGCATTCAGTTTGCGTTTCCCCCGGTGTTGACGCTAACAGATTCTTGAAGTTCCACAGTGAAAAATGGGCATTTTGAAAAGCGCCGAATACCACTTTTTTTTGGTACTGCTTATTAAGTGCAGAATTATAAAGTGCCAATGTCTGTTTCTTTGCTGGGGTCGTTCAAGCAGACACAGCAGCAGCAGACAAGTTCCCTCACGTGTAAAGTAATTTCGTACTCTTTCATGGCACCTTTTGTTCTGCAAGGGTTCATCCCTGGAGGTGCAACTCATCATTGAACTGCTCAGCTGTTCTCTTGGCCTTTTGTTTTCAACGTGTCACTTGAGATGAGAGCCTCAACACTGGAGGAGATCTTTTGTCTCGAGACATTTGAAACATGAGGCATGCCGCTCTTCACACAAACACTAAAGCAAGAAACAGACTTCGTTTTTCTGACTTGGCTTTTAGCGGCTTTGTAGAGAGCAGCAAAGTGAAACACTGAACAGATGCACGTGTGAATTTAAATGTTCGCAGTTAAGCACCTGCGGATTTGCATATGTGTAGTTTTATGCGAATGTGTTTTCAATATTTGTATTTGTTTTTACCCCCCCCATTTCTTTATGGAAAATTGGAATTGAATGTTTCCCAGCATTTTTTGCAGAATTGTTTTAATTTTTTTTTTTTCCCAATGTATTTTAATGGGAGGCCTCGGTCCCTTCCCGTACGGCTAGAGACCACTAATTTGAAATATTTGTATTTAAATTATTTCATTGGAAATGGTTCGAACGCTCTGTGTCTTTGGTAGCGCACATTTGCGTGACAAAGGTTAAATTTTAGATGGATTTCTGTCATTGTCCTGGGTTGAAGTATCTCAAAGGTATTGCAGAAGTTGTGTAGCAAATGTCGAGTGATATTGTTGTCTAAAAAATGACTTTCAAGTGATGCTACTGTATTTATTTGGAAGTACTGGTAATCACGCAGTGAAACGTTCCACAATGTGACAACATATATTATTTGTGCAAGTTACATAACTTGTGACAAGCGCCGCTCAACAAAATGTTTCACCTTCCAGTCTGGAGATAATTGGCAGCTTCACCAAGACACACCAATGAAACTTTTGAAATGGAATGTTCAGTGACACAAGACTATTTCCAAGCATCTGTGACAAAGACGCATAACGACAGAGACTGAGCCAGTGTGTCTTGAACACAGCGATAAGAGGAAACCAGGGCAAAGCACAACATCCAGGCTGAAGCGGAGAAGGTAAGAACCCTCAAAGTCAATATTTCTGAAGAGACATTTTAACATTTATCTACTCGACTAAGGATCATCCAGGATCAAGAAGTGATTTACTGGGGACTGCTTCAATTTCACTGACCTCTCTGACTTTTGCCATTTTAAAAAGGACTGAGGAATGTTCAAAATGCATCCACCTTTTTTTTTCCACCAAAATCGAAATCTTCTCATCGGACTCCTGTGAGAAATGAGAAATGAATCGAGCAAAACATTAAACCACAGAGACTCAGCCACTGATACAAATTTCTCTGTGCAACAATTCAAGTTAATCACAATAATTTGACGATTTAATCAAGTATGGCACTTTTTAAGCTTGTCGATAAAGTACTGGAAATGTGTGCATTATAATAACAATTACATTTTAAAACATAATTTGAGATTACCTTATTGTGGTGGAGGGTTTGTGTGTCCCAATGTCTCTAGGTCCTACAATCTAGGATATACATTTTCTGTAACTTTATATCCCATCCAGTTCCTTTTCAACAGTCAGTATAGGCTGGCCTTTTTTTTTTTCCACGGTTGAGGCATTTTGTCCACAAAAGATTTGTTGCGGTTTTATTTTGAAGCTGAGTAATGAAGACGGTGAGAAAGGAAATGTTTCAGCCAAACAGTATACATTTTTTTTTCACTTAGGAAATGGTCAAAAGTTGCCACAAATATCAGCAACTAAGTACAGTGGTACCTCGGCTCACGAACTTAATTGGTTCCCAGAAAGTGTGTGTGAGCCGAAAAGTTTGTCTTCCGAACATTTATTTCCCATAGGAAACCATTAAAATGAGAATAAAACGTTCCCAGGTCCCCATAAACATAATTTTCGACTAAATAAGCCTTAAAACTACACAAAAATAGACCTTATTTTATGTATAATTAATGTTCTATTGTATTGAAATTAAAGAAACTGTACTGTATAATAAAGTCGTTTTATTTACCTTTGTGATCGTAGTTGATGGCTTGATGGAATGGAGTAGGGAGGGGGGGGGGGAGTTACGGTTTGGAAGGAGAGTCACCTTCCATAAGGACTGTAGGTAACTCAACCTCCGGTGTGGCTTCTCTTCTTTGCTTCTTAGAAGGAGACTCTTTCTCCTTTTTGCTGACTAAAAACCTCTTCATTGACACCTGTTGCGTGTTAGCGTACTGGTAATGGGAAGCTAAGTCACACAAACGCACACCTCGTTGGTGTTTTTCAATGATCTCCTTCTTCTACTCGATCGTCATTTTCTTTAATGTCTTCTTGGGCTTAACACTAGCCTGTGGCGGGGTCTTTTTCGGTCCCATAATAGCAAAAGTACACTCAATATGGTCCAAAATGTCGAGCAAACACAAACCACGTCCGCATTCAAAGAAAGGAGGTGACAAACTGGTACGCCGTGAGCGTGCGTCGATTCTCGCGGCCGCCACCGTGGCGCTGTTCGACCGCTTGGTTTGGATCGTCCGCCGAAAACTAGTTCGTCAGCTGAGACTAAATTCTCGCGAAATTAATTTTCGTGAGGCGAAAAGTTCGTGAGCTAAAGCGTTCGTGAGCCGAGGTACCACTGTACAGCGATATCAAAATTGTCCTTAAGTACAGTAACAAGTTATGAATACATCCATTTTCTGACCAGCTTAACCTCCCGAGGGTCGCGGGGCTTGCTGTCATCGGGCAGTCGGTGAGGTACACACCTGCCATGCATGTTTTCGGAAGGTGGAAGGAAACCGGAATACCCGGAGAAAATCCACGCAGGCACATGTAACATGTAAACTCCACACAGGAAGGCCAGAGCCGGAATTGAATCAACAGCCCCCCCCCCCCACCCCCATGAGATCATTGTTTTGAATTGTAATTGTTTGTTTTGTTTTGTTTTGTTCTCTTTGGGGCTCAGCAACTTCACAACTACCCCAACTTTATTCTCCTGTCATTGGTCATACTTGGGTAAAGTACAAACAAACAAACAATGTTGTAAGGCTTGAATCAGCACATTTGCTTGACACACATTTGCACACTCATGAAATCCGATGATACCCTTTTCAAGATGGAACCACAATTACAAAAATGTAAATTGGACATCAAAATATACAATATAACATTACATATGCTATTGTATTGTATATGCTATACCTTGCAATGATCTTCCACTTCGCATCTCTGTATTTTGTCTCCTTTCCAGGGAAAAGTACATTTCCACACGGCCGGACAGTGTGTTGTAATCCGAGACGTTACTAGAAAAACTTTTTGGGAAGCTCACAAACATTTACTCTGAATGGCACTGAGGATTTTTTTAATGTTCACAATTTGCATTGCAATGCAAGATGATGGTAATTTCAGATGTAGTTTTAAATCTCTTTGCTGTTCCTTAACTTTACACAATCTGTCAGATAAGACCAAATGTACCTAAATTTCAACAATTTTTTCTTTTTTTTTTTTTTTAATGATCAGTCAATTGAGGATAGTGTTTGTTTACGGTTGAATACATCATTCCGGTGGTTGATTGGGGAGTTATTATTGAGCACTTGTTGTTTTAACTTGGACTTGGTGTAATGTTTGCGTCATGGCACTTGTTTGTTTCACACCTTTGATTGCAGCCACGTCATTAGAGGGCACGAAATGTAGCAGGTGTGAAACCTTTGTGTGCTCGAGGGGGTACATACGTGTGGGCGTGCGTGCGGGCGTGTGTCATATTCACACCAAAACATAATGACAAGATAAAAACAAATGCCTATTGTGTAATGAAGTTTGTGATGTAACCTTCACACATCAGTACCCCAAACAACAACTTCAACGACAAACAACAAATGTACATACACACGTACACTTACACTCTTCATTATTGCATCATCTTTGAATCATTCCTTTTTGCTGTATGCTTCCCAAAACAATAATGTAATCATAATGGGTATTTTTTTAAATGTCTATCTAATTATCCATCAACCCACACCTTTACTTCTTTCTCTATGTACCAATTGACAGTAGCCACCAACTCACCATTTGTCCCTGACCTATTCATCCATCCCTCCAAACACGACAGTATTTTGAGATGGCACTGCACATATCAATATCGGTGCTCATTCGAGCCCAAGTTCCCTTTCCACACAAAGTTACAAAAGGGCCTGATTATCAGATGTCAACTTTTTCGACCTGGATACCCATCAAGCACAGCTGGATGCCCCCTCATCAACATTCATTGATAGTGGATGACCGAGGCATCAGAAACAATCAACACAAAATATAAAATACCTGAAAAAATCAAGTTTGGTGGGTGAGTGCTTCAGGTATGGTGTACCGAGCCCACTGATACCGGCTGTTCGGTCCCTGGACCACCGATGTCAGAGTTGCCCTTTGTCACGATTCTGTTCCCAATCTTTACGGACAGAATTTCTAGAGCAGGGGTCCCCAACCTTTTTTGCCCCACGGACCTGCATTTAAGGTGTGGCGGATAAATACTGTACTACAAAATAATATGGTAAAAGCTGCATGAACACTGTGGTGTTTTCGAGAGATAATAATAAACACGAGGAGCGTCAAATCTGGCCGCAACACTCCGATCGCGATGGTAATGTTTTATGCCTTCAAAATACGATACGCCGCAAATTCAAAGTGCATGAAAATGTCAACTCACCGAAATGCTGAATCAGTGCGAGGCCCGAGCTTCATTTTCTGCAACCGGGCGGTCCCATCTCGGGGTAATAGGAGACAATGACACCTGAAGTGGGTGCTTTATGTCGAGTCTACTTCGTAATTTTGTTTGAGTCGCCGTTGCGGCACAAAACCCCCGTAGCGACAGGTAGCATGTCGGAATTAGCAACAGTGCTATTGTGGCGATCTCAGAGTATTCAGCCATAACTTTAATCCAGAACACCGGCAGAGTTGTTGTCTCAAACGAACTTTTAAAGCCGCCGTCATTTGCGATCTCCAGCAGTTTATTTGACTCATTTAGCAAGCTCCAGCGTTTTGTTTTTAAGCCGTAATCAGTCACGTGACGGAGAAGCGGTTTGACGTGCGTCAAGAGTGACACAGACGGAGAATCGGGTAATTTTTCAAAATAAAATATCTTTCGTATTCCAAAATAAATACAACGGAATGAATGCAAGTTCTTATTGTGCGGCCCGGTACCAAATGCCTCGCGAACCGGTACCGGTCCGAGGACCGGCGGTTGGGGACCCCTGTCGTATCGAATCGAAATCCCACTAAAATGAACCAAATCGAATCAAATCCCTTTAGAATGAAACACCCTTCAGGCCTATCGCACCGTATTTATTGAGATATAATTGTTTTTAATTTGAGAGATGCATAGTGTTTATTTGTTCCCTGTACACACACACACACAGGAGCTGAAGCAGCATATTTGCTGTTAAAATAAAGGATGAGATCATTATCTGTTAGTGGTTTAATCTTTAAGTGACACCAAGTGAAAGTTAAAAAAAAAAAAACGTTCAGCCAGTCCAGGTCATGTCTTTCAAAAGCTGTCATGGAGATATAGTTTGGTGACGGGAACAGCCAATTTCAAGATGTTCTGAAATGTTCTGCATCAAGACTGAGAACATTGACACCTTTTTTGTGGACTGCTTGATGCTGCCAAGACGCACCCAGACTTGATCTCCAACAACCCCATACAAGTTGATTTTGAGACCCGTGGTGTAGAGTGATATTTTTCTTTTTTTAAAACACAATTTTTGGGGGGTATGGAACAGCTTAATGGTATTGCTATAATTTCAATAGCAGATGATTTGCGCTACGAGCGACTCAACTTGTAAGTCAAGGTTGCTGCTGTACAATGCATGACCCCTCACGATGAGGTCAGATGATCTTGTCGTCACTGTTGTCACGGTGACATCCCGCCATTACATTGTTGTACAACTTGTGGGCTTCTTCCGGCATTTCCTGTACTGTGACATGATGATCCCCACGTCCCCGTTTGAAGGTGGAGTAGAGGTGACTGTGAGGGTCGGCTGGGGAGGCCATGACCTTCCAGGCATCTCCTTTCAGCTCTTCGGGGATGTCGTATTCGGAGGGTGGGGCTCGCGAGTCTTCAACTTGCGGCTCGTCGTAAATGTGATCTGCTCTCTTGTAGAGCGGCGCCGTGGCGTGGCCCATGCTGCCCTCGTCGCAAAGGCAGGTCGGGTTCAGCATCACCTCCGAGTATTCCTGCTCACTGGGGGGCGCCGTGCAAGGTGGCGTGCATGGTGCGGGAAAGGACACCTGTGAGTACGTGGGGTCCATGGACCGCTGGTCGGGGCTGGAGGGGCAGCAATTTACAGAGACCATCCCCCGGCTGTCATCCAACGTCAACCCGCTGACCCCTACCACTGTCTGCGCCAAGGCCACCTGACACACCAATCAGCAGCAAATCTCATCATCATGTCACGTGATGATGTCATAATGTTGTGACATCACATTATAACACACGTACTGACCTGAGCGGCCGAGGATGGCCAGTCATGAGTATGTGGCGTGGGCGGTAAGGGCGGCAGGTTGGCCTTCCGGGAGCGGTCCCGCCTCATGGGCATGCCTCCTGATGGTTGACGGGCACGCTGAATGCTAATGGCTGCTTCAACTGCTTGGAACAGGGAGTGACCTTCTTTGGTGTCAAACTCAAAATTGCCTTCACCAGATGCGCTACGACGACCTGCCTCCACGGAGAAACAGCTCTGAAACACACACACACACACACACACACACACACACACACACACACACACACACACACACACACACACACACACACACACACACACACACACACACACACTGTATTGATGCATCCTTAGAATGTGTAGTGTGTGTGCGTGTGTGTGTGTGTGTGTGTTTCAGAGCGCGCGCACACCTTGTCCCGCCCAAAGCGGCGAAGGAATCTGTATGGCCAGGACATCAGTGTAACACCTTGACTGTCCAGCAGGTGGAGTGCGTCCACGCTCGCTCTGAGAACGCCATCTCCCTTTAAACTGCAACGTTCAGATGACGCAGTACTACGCACATGCACGCGGAAGTCACGCCCTAAACACACACACACACACACACACAAAGACACACTTCATGTTATTGTCTGCCAATGAGCCAATGACTTTCAGTTAGATGTCGACTTCCTGTCTGAGTTGCTCATTTCCTGTGTGATGTTTTCAGAGTAAATCCTCAGACAGTTATTGGCAACCACAGATGTCTAAAAAAAGAAGCCTGCGGCTGCTTCGAATTCTAATTTTTGCATGAGAAGTTTCCTATCCGGGCGGCCCAGTAGTCCAGTGGTTAGCACGTCGACTTTACAGTGCAGAGGTACCGGGTTCGATTCCAGCTCCGGCCTCCCTGTGTGGAGTTTGCATGTTCTCCCCGGGCCTGCGTGGGTTTTCTCCGGGTACTCCGGTTTCCTCCCACATTCCAAAAACATGCATGGCAGGCTGATTGAGCACTCTAAAATTGTCCCGAGGTATGAGTGTGGGCGTGGATGGTTGTTCGTCTCTGTGTGCCCTGCGATTGGCTGGCAACTGATTCAGGGTGTCCCCCGCCTACTGCCCGGAGACAGCTGGGATAGGCTCCAGCACCCCCGCAACCCTAGTGAGGATCAAGCGGTTCGGAAGATGAATGGATGAATGAGTTTCCTATCCTACCTATGCAAACTAGGACCTGCAAGTTCTTGGACTATAGATGCACTCTGATTCTACAAATGTTTTGGAAAAGTGCCTTGGTGGAAACCTTTATGCCACCTTTGGCATAGATGACCCCTGACCACCCTTCACGAAACGATATTACCCACAGTTCTATTTCATTTTAGACGCCCGTGAGGGCAACACGGTGCGGCTCGTGGTCAGCACGTGTGCCTCGCAGCCGCATGCTTTCAGTTTCTGGCACAGAATCTTTGGGTGAGGTGTTTGCCGGGTTTGCACTTGCAACCATTTCCACAAATCATGCGTGTACTCCTACATGTACAGTGCGTGGATGTATGGCGTATGTTTAGGTTACTTAGAGTATACGTCTGTTTCTTTTAGGTACGCAAAGTATGTTTGTTATGTTCCTTATGTTTGTGAAATGTCTCTTCGCTGTGTACGTAGTTAACTCAGTTATGCCTGTTTGAAGATTTGTTTAATCAACTCCACATTTGCAAAAGTCTGGAGAACTCATTTCCTGTTGCGTGCTTTGAGGTTCAATGTAGCTGTCTCTCTCTCTCTGTTACACACACACACGCACGCACGCACGCACGCACGCACGCAGTACCTGGGTTAGTGGTGGAGCTGTACAAAGCGTTGTCCTCCATCCCTTCTTGGTCTTTTCCTTTATCTTGTTTTTGTTGTTGTTGTTCTCTGCTTTTGCCGGACTCCTCCCAGCTCACCTGCACGCAGCCAATCACAATCACAACCAGAATACTAGCGACAATAATAATTATGTGGGGTGGTGCGGATGCCTTCCTGTAACCATGACCCCTCCCCATCACCCCCACACTTTACGCACACCTGCCAACGAGTTATTAGGTTTTTTTGAGAGAAAATACTTCTTTCACACAGTACCATGTAGTTATGAATAGTCCTGAATGAATAAAATCCATCCATCCATCCATCCATTTTCTGATCCACTTATCCTCACAAGGGTCGCGGGCGTCCTGGAGCCTATCCCAGCCGTCTTCGGGCAGCAGGCGGGGGACACCCTGAACCGGTTGCCAGCCAATCGCAGGGCACACAGGGATGAACAACCATCCACGCTCACACTCACACTTAGGGACAATTTTGAGTGTTCAATCAGCCCGCCATGCATGTTTTTGGAATGTGGGAGGAAACCGGAATACCCGGAGAAAACCCACACAGGCACGGGGAGAACATGCCAACTCCAAACAGGAAGGCCGGAGCCGGAATCGAACCCTGCACCTCTGCACTGCGAGGTGCTAATCCGTCAACCACCGTGCCGCCATGAATAAAATCAATGTAAACAATTTGCATTTCACATTGACTTGCTTTATCTTTGCTTGATGGTCTCACGGTCGTGAAATTGCAAAAACGAATCCTAAAAGAGAGCAAATGTGTATTATTTGAATAATCGTGGCAAGCCCTCATTTCAACGGGAACTTTATCCTGGCAAACGTGGAATTACGGTTGTGTACGTACGGGAAAGGCCAGCTGGCACAGCGTCGTGGCCCATTCGTTGACGTGGTCGGCGCGAGCCGCCAGCACCACAACCTTGTCCACGGTCTCCAGTAGGAAGGGGGCGGAGTCAGCCGGACACGCCTCCACGTGGACGTTGGTACTCACGCGAACCAGGTCGGACAGACGGATCACCTGAGGGCAGGGCAATGGACACTGTGATTGCATAATGAATGACGAGTGACGCTTCACTGTGATTACGAGACTGTTGGACAGACCTTAGTGTGTTTGCGTCCGCTCCTTTGCTTCTTCTCACCACTGCCGCCGTCTTTGATTTCCCACAATTCCAGACGGGAGATGGAAGAAGAACTTTCCCGGAACAGCACGCACCACATGCTCTTCCATTTCTGCGCAAACACACACACGCGCACACACACACACACACACACACACACACACACACACACACAGACTTGCTTCTTTGCGATGCAAACAGTAACTCAAGCGCGCTCTCCGGCTTTGCATCGCTTTCTCGCTTCCATGATGTTTGTTTGCCCCGCTGGGTTTTTGTTTATTGTTTCCAGATGACAACTTAATTTGTGTCTCTTTCAAGTTTGCCGAAGAGCTTCGTTCTTAGCTTAGTGTTTGTTGAACAAGTACAGCCCCTGGCAAAAAAAAAAAACAAATTACGAGATCACCAGTCTGTCTCTGAGGATGTGCATTCGGTTGTTTCATTTTGGAGAAAAAAAAAAAAACAGCTCATAGACATGACGCAAAAGTAAAATAATTTTAAATGGCAACTTTCTGACTTTCTGATCTTGACCTTTTGACCCTTTCGTGCACCCTTGTGTCCTGATAGCATGATAAGATGTCCACTGTAGTAACCGCTTTCCCTAAAAGGGTCAAGAAACACTAAAAGGTATCAAGAACAAAATGTGGTCGTCAGTAACAGCTACTTTAGACCAAACCGAGCAAAAAATATGGAATCACTCAATTCTGAGGGGGAAAAAAAATGTTCACTCACTTTGTAAATTCACGTTTGCCAAAACCAAACACCTGCATCACATTAGATCTGCTCGTGAGTTAAATAGGAATGATCACACCTTGGAGAGCTGCTGCACCAAGTGGACTGACATGAACCATTTGCCCCCAACATGAGAGTTGAAACAAACAAAAAGGATGATCAAACTTCTTAAAGAAAATAGGTACATCATCAGCAATGTTCCAAAAGTTCGGTCAGCCACGTCTAAATTTTGGAGCAATAACAAACCCCACGGCAAGGTTGTTAAAAGCAAGAATATTGGTAGACAAAGGAAGACATCAAAGTGTCAAGACAGGAAACTTAAAGAATATGTCTTAAAAAAAAGAAAAGAAAATGCACAAATGAGCAAAAAAAATGGGTGACATCCGTCACCAAATTGTAAGAAACTGCTCAAAGAAAATGAGATCACAGACAGAAAGGCTCAACAAAATCCAACACTAAAATCTAGACGGAAATAAAAACTACGTTACAACGGGCTCTGGAAAAACGTGTCACGTCTTTGTTAAGGTAGGCAGTGATTTATTTTTCACAAACTCTTTTATTTGCTTAATTTTTCCGTTTCGTTCATGTTAGGGGGCCGTTATGGTTGTTGCTCATCATTGCATGCGTATGTACCTGCGTGTGTGTGTGTGTGTGTGTGTGTGTGTGTGTGTGTGTGTGTGTGTGTGTGTGTGTGTGTGAACGGGTTAATTGCGGGATGTTCATTGCTTGTCAAGTAGATCTTTGGTCAAAAAAAGGTCGGGCACCGCGGCTGTACAGAGACGAGGCACGGAGACTGTTGACGTTGGTCTGCAGTCCCTTAGCCAATCAGGATGCAGAACACGATGCAAAAAATAAAAAACAGATCCAGCGGATCTGTGAAAGGTGAACTGCATTATCGCAAATGTTTTCCTTATAGTGTTTGCGTGAACACTATTAGTTGATCTAAACCAGGGGTGTCAAACTCATTTCACATTGTGGGCCACATACGGCCTCGGTAGATGTCAAGTGGGCCGGACCATTAAAATGATACCATACTCTGCTATAAATAACCAAAATAATGTCTTTCCTTTGTTTTGGTCTAAAGAAGAGCAAGAACATTAGGAAAATGTTGACATTTAACGAACAGATCTTTTGCAAAACATTTCATGAAGCTCCTTCGATTTCCTTGGACAAATGTGCAATTGACTTTTATCATTGGCATACCTGTACATGTATTGCAACGGATCCCACTGATTGTACAAAGGCACAAAACTTTAACAAGTAATTGGTATTGAAAAATATAGTAATGCACTTTTAAGACTGAAGTAAATGGGCTGTCACTTGTTGTCAGAGATTTTTCTCGGACAAAGTTAAAGAAACGACTCGGCACACAGGGAAAATTGTCTTCAATGTCGACGGAAGCGGATCTCTGAGAGCGAACGACGGTTTAGTTGCTCCGTGATCACACTCCCAGCCCCGCCCTCCGCGAGTTCGACCTTTTATTGTAACATATGCAAAATACAAGAAAAACACTGCCCCCGATATTTGCATGCCGCACCCCCGGTCCGGCCCCTCGGTAGTGATTGGTTACCTGTGTTTAAGCTTTGAACCACCAGTACGTTGGCGCCTTTCTGTCTGATCTACGATAAATCAACATGTCGCAGACTTTGCGGACGGCCAATGTCGCCTGGGCGCGACGGGTGTTCTCAAATCGTCTTTTGTCGTTCAACCGCTGTTCCCAAATTATCCGTTCCTCTTTTGTGACCGAGTGTCGCCCTCTCCCCTTTGATCGCCCACCTGCCTTGATGTGCTAATTGTGGACTCCAAACGGCCCTCCGGCCAGGTGGCCGGCGCCTTTGTGCACAGGCATTTGGGGGTGCTGTATACGCACCCAAACGATTTGGATGTGACCGACTTAAAATGAAACTTTAAACATGATACAATTTTGCTCATAAAGTCCTCTAACACTTGTATAGCCCTTTTTATCCTCGGCTATTCAAAGCATTTCACACCTCATTCACCTCCTGATGACGCAGCATCAGGAGCAATTGTTGGCATGGTTACAATGGCCGGAGATCAAACCACCAACCTCTGGGTTGGGAAACGACCACTCTACCACTGAGCCAGGTCGCCAACTTGAGAGAGTTCCGTGCTCCATTTAAGAGGCAAGCAGGTTTGCAGGCAAGAAGATACGCATAACTTAATTCAAAGTCCCGGTGGGTAAGAAAGGCCTTGATCTGCCAGAGTTGAAAAACGATGGACTTAACAACCGCGCACTATTAACCATCCGATTTCAAATCACCGTCCAACTTGAAAGCGAAGCGTGTTTGTCAGTTTGCAGATATTGTTACCTTCACAAAGTGTGCCATGGGGCCCCAAGTCAACGTTGAAGGCGGCAGTGTCATACAACCACAACACCAACACATGGCTCTTGCATTTCGTTAGATGTAAGAAGGTCAAGGCCATCCACTTCATGTCCGAAAGACATTAAAAGCAGTCGGAAGGAGGCACACGGAGACAGAAAGACGCCTTCCCATTCCCAATCACACCAGTGAACAAATTGATTGGTCTTCAATTAAGCTAACATGCTAAAAAAATGGAAGAAAACTACCAAGCACAAAAGCCACAGTTGGGATTCAAACCTGGAATCTCAGACCAGGGAAGGAGAAGAGCTAACCTCAAGGTTAGCGTGATGTAAACATTTTGCTGTAAATGATTGGGAATCATGATGTGAATGTTCAAAAAACATGGTTTCGCTTTGATGGGTGTTTTGGTTGTTTCCATGTTAGCATAGCTTTGAGTTAGCACGTGTTACCTTTCCAAACCTGTGGTGCTGCAAGTAAACGTTTCCTTCTTTCTTTACGTCCTCATCCATCCTCACACGTCGCACTCGTCGTCGTTTTAATCCACTCGAACTAGGTTTTGTGTGTCTTTTGTGTGTGTTGCGTTTTTTGTTTTTTTTTGTCTGCTGAAGTCTGTGGCTTCAACTTCCTGTTCTTGTGTCTTCAATGTCACTTCTTCTCTTGCGTTATCATCTTGACGTCTATGCGGAGACTTCCTGTCATACGCCTCGTAAAACACACGCAAAACCGGACGTTGTACACAAGCTGAACTTCATCTTCTTGTTTGTATTTAAAGCAACAGGACGCTGCCGTTATGACTTCGGTCTGTAACAATTTGCTTTATTTCGATTTGGTTTCGTTAGGTTCTGTGTCGCTGGGATTCGATGCGCAAGCTTCGCCTCTTCACAAGCGATCAATCACGTTGTTGTTCAGAATACAAATCAGCATCCCATTTAACCTCATCTATATTTCTACGATATATCTTTTCAGATGTAAACTATAAGAGCTTTTAAAAAAATTCACGGTGATCCAGAGGAAGATACGTCATCATCATCATCATCAATAGAGGTCATGGTCGTAGTCCAGAGCGTCACTCAGCTGTTTCATGACGGACACGTGATTGGCCAAGTAGGACGACAGCTCCTCTGAAGCACAATCACACAATCAAAGAGAGAATGTGTCATTGTGCGACCAATCACAGAGCTTTACACTGGGGCGACCTATCGTAAGAAAGCATTGCGTCGAGCAGCAAATGTTTAATCGCGTGCCGAATCAAAAGTGAGCGTAGGAATGAAGCGACCGCTTCAAAGAAAGTGTGTCGTCAAGTGCAATTCGAAAAAACGCGTTATCATCAGACCAATCAAGAGAGGGCGTGTCAATCAAGCAACCAATCGGAATAAATCAAAACATGCGACCATCAGACAACATTTTTGGTGACCAATCAGAAAAGAGCATCTAATAAGCATCCAACCAGCAAAAAGTATCGAATCAATGAAATGACAATCAGAAAAAAGGGCATTCAGTGAGCATGGACTCAAGTGTGCAATCAGAGGAGAGCGGTGAATAGAGCAACCAATCAGAAGTGAGCAGCTAATTGGCATCCACCCAGGAGAGCATGTCATTAGGCCGCCAATCAAAAGAGGGCGTTTTGTCAAGCGACGCATCAGACGGCAACAACTAGTCGAGCAACCAATCAGATGAGAGCATCGAGTCATGCGGCCAATCGGAAGTGAGCATCTAATCGAGCGACCAATCATAAATGGTCAATCAATCGCGCGACCAGTCGGAGGTGAGCGATTATTTAAACATCCAATCAGAAGAGAGCATTTAATTATACATGCCCAATCAAAACCAAACATGTCACGATCAGACGAATCAGAGCACATTTCCTTAGGCAACCAATTATTATAGCAGCTGATTAAATGACCATTCAGAAAAATGAGTCCCGTGACAAACCAGAATGTATTTTGAATCAGGCATTCCGTTCAGAAGACAGCGAAATCATGTGACCAATCAGATCATGTGACCTCACCCGCTGGCAGGACCCCGAGTGCAGCCGAGGCGGAGGAAGAGCCGAGGCTGTTACGGGCGATGCAGTGATAGGTTCCCGAGTCCTGAGGCTCCGCCCCTTCAATCTGCAGCCAACTGGAAAGCTCGAACTGCAGAGGACCCCCGCGACTCTGGAGATGCAAACGATGGGAGACGAGCCCCAATTTGTTTCTCGCTTTTCATGCCAAATGCAACGCTAAGCTAAGATTTCTTCCACGCTTTATTCTAGACTAAGCTAACTTTTGAGTCATTTTTCTGGTCTTAACGCTAACCTAGGCTCACGTTTCCATAATTTTTCAGATTCTCATGCTACACTTGGCTAGCGCTTGACTGTTTGGTTTGATTGAGTTCAGTTTTGTCGGGTGATGCTCACACGTCACCTGCACAGAGATGTGCGGGTCGTCTCCGGGCAGGATGACATCGTCATGGTCGTCTCCTCCGTCCTCGTTCGGTTTGTCGCCGCCGCCGCCTCGTTTGTCCTTGCGCCATTCCACTGCCGCCATTGGGAAAGCGAATACCTCGCACAGGAAAACAAGATGGCTACCGCTCCCGTTCACTTGACTTTTAGGGCCCACTTTGATCACCGGAACTGAGGCGAGGGAGAAGGTTAAGGGTGAGTGTTGAGTAGAATGTGAGGGGTGTGTGTGTGTGTGAGACTTGTGTGTTAATTTGTTGTTCCGAGTGTGTATGTTTGCCTTTGAGGGCGTCTGTGTGACAACGTGCATGTGTGGGTGTGCACAGTCCTACATACCAGTCTTGCAGGGGCCCCTGCCCCTGGTCTGCAGTTTGGGGTCCGAGAATGCGACTGCTTTGAAGTGGCACATGTTTGCGTAGGTCACTCCGTCACTGCCGCACACCGCCTCGCGCTCCTCGCAAACGCACACTTGCTCCTCTTCATCCTCATCCTCTTCTTCCTCCTCGTGGCTGCGTCCCCATCCAGCGGGTCGTGGGTCCGCTTGGCACCGAAGTCCGGCCCCGCAGAGTCCAAAGCGGACGTTGGTGCGTCCCGGGTCGCAGGCTTGCCCCTCCAGATTGGCGCATTCCAAGCAGCAGCCGCAGCGGTCCGCGACCGCGCCGGCGCGGCAGCCGCGCGTCGCCGGGCACAGGTCGGCTTGGCACGGGCCGCAGCCCGCCGTAGGGGCCGCCGCGTCGGTGGGCGTCGGCCCTGACGGCTGGTTGTCAAGAGACCGGCACGGACGCGGGTTCGGACAGAGAACCAGGAGCAAAATCACAACCGGTAGAAACATAACCGTGATGCTGCGCGAACACTGCCGTCCAAAAAGTGCTCTCTGGGGCCGTTATGAGACGCAAAATGTCAGAAGGAAAAAAAACTGTAAAGTTTTTGTTTTTCTTTAGTTGAAAACAGCTGAGCCGCTCGCGCTGCTTCCAAATGCACGTGTGTCAAACGACACCGTAAGAACTCAGGCACTTCCGGTTTGTTCCTTTAGAGGAAAAGCTCAACCGGAAGTGTGTTTTGGGTTCTTGTGCACGGTATTTGGACGGTGATGTTTAAAAAAAGACAAATAATGCAAAGAGAACAATACAAAACCACCAAAGAACAAAAGTGAAACTTTTGTTGTAGCTTGTGTCCCCCCCCTTCTTTGTTTTCGCGTTTGTGTGTCACCCACCCCCCACCACATACAACAGCTGCTCCTCTCATCAAATCTGCAGACCACCTGGATGAACTAAGAGTTTAGAAAGAAAGTGGCCGTTCCAGGAGAGCTCCAGGAATACTGAAGTCTCAACGAGACACGTTTCCACTTCTCTTTCTTCTTCTTTCTCCAAAGGGTAAAAAATAAATTTAAAAAATGCAGCGGTGTAGTGCGAGCTCATCGTTTTCCTAACCTCAACCTATTTCAGAGTTACTGTGTCTGCAAATAGCACAAATGTTAGGCTTGTGTTGGTTTGTGTGTTTGTGGCACACCGCCGGCAACCAAACTCCGCCCACACATCACATGACACAATTTTTCAAAAGTATTTTTCTACTTTACATTTTACGCGATCAGGATTTTGGGGACTGATCGCAATGATTGATCAGCAAGTAAAAAAAAAAAATCAATCACAAGTTGGCGCAAACCTTATTTACTGCAGATACTTGTGCACTGTTTACGGAGTATCAACAAAAGTGCGATTTGAAGATGAAATCTTTATTCTTTAAAAGGGAGCAGAACTTGATTTTTAGTCATTTACATAACTTGTAAACAGCATCATTGCGGACAGTGCAACGGAAAGACACATTCTAAAATGTGCGTGGGCGGTGGGGAGGATTTACTCAAACATCGAGACCTTCGACACTTCAGTCATTTAGGCACTTTTATTTGCAATAACTGTGCCAAAAAGAAGAGCAGCTTCGGTATTGATTAGCACAAGGAGCAAAATATAAGACAGGGGTCAAACTTGTTTTGGTTTCCTTCAGAGGGCCGTAATGACTCTGAACCCAAATAAATATGTGATTGCCTTATATTATATGTACACAAAATGATGAATACCTGTTTTTAAAATCACAGGCCATTAAAACTGTTTGTTTAAACATAATTACAATTGTACATTAATCAGTGGCAGCCACAATTTATTTGTGGCAGCCCGGCACAGATGAACCTATATGTGGGACACGAAACACTAGCTGTAATGTCTCATTTTGCGGATCAGATTAATTATGTCATTGATCGGATGCCGATCACAAAAATGAACAAAAAATCCGATCTGATAGCGCCAATCAGATGATGGAAAGACTGCTTTAAGCTGATATCTAACTTTGTTTAAAAAAATGTTATGAATAAACAAATCGACTCCAATGAACAAATTGCAAAAAGACTCAAATGTGCGTAACTAACCTTTGTTATGCGTTATAGTGCACATGTAAACAAACACCCAATTAAATTTTAAAAAGTATTCAAAGCTTCTTATTGGTTGCTGACAGTGACTCTGGGGTGCGGCCAATGGCACTGATTCCTGAGAAGTGATTGGCTGGAGCTCCTGTGCCATCCCATGCAATCTTTCCCTGTCTCACACACACACACACACACACACACACACACACACACACACACACACACACACACACACACACACACACACACACACACACACACACACACACACACACACACACACACACACACACACACACATTACAATCATACCCCTGTTGCAGTCACACATACACAGGTCTCACACACACACACACACACACACACACACAGTATGCAATCTCATACATACACACAAACATATCGTCGCCACATAGCATTCTTGCCAAAGTCATTTTTCAATCTTTTTGGGACACAAGAAAAAAAAATTTAGAACATACTTTGGTATTTTTTATTGTTTTTTTTTCTTTCCACTTACTTGTTCACCCATCTATTTGAAGTATTTGTTATAATACAAAACTTTTTTTTAAATTATGCTCTGTGGCTGACGATATGCAGGTTGCAATCTCATACACACACACACACACACACACACACACACACACACACACACACACACACACACACACACACACACACACAAATACACATAAAGCGTGTCACTTCCGTGTTTGAAAATGTGTTCCCACTCACATGAACACTGCTCTGTTGTGTCTTTCCTTTTGTCTTCGCTCTCTTGTCATCACACGGTGAAGTGGGTGAAGATGTCGCCGTGGAATCAGGCCGCAAGGTGGCCAGGAGGGCAGGGAGGGCAAAAACGGACAGGAATCGAGCCTTCAAGAGCAGGTACGCCGGATTTGAGCCCAAATGATCCTTCACCAAAGCACGCAGCGAACTTTCTACACCAAAATCAGGGAAATCGCAATCAGTGACACTGTGCGCGCGGGCGTACGTAGGCGTGTGTGCGCACGCACCTGTTTGGCCAGAGGTGGCGTCAGAGGGCATGGCCTGCGTCTGGGTATAGCACTTGAGAAGTTGAGCGGCGGTGCTAGCAAGCCGAGTTCTGTTGGCAAAGATTGCAGCAAGTGTGCTGAGGCTGCTGCTGCACGGTGGCAAGTAGGGAAGAGAAACGCCAAGGTGGGGTACGGCCACGCCTCCCGAGCCGCTCAGCCAGTCACTGACCACTCCCGGTGACCCCAGAGAAACAAGGGAGGGGTCGGTGTTCAGACCAGCCCTCTCCAAAGGCACGGGGAAGGGACCACTGACGGAGGGGAGGGGTCTGATGGCAGCACTTAACACAAAATTGGGAGATTGCGGGAGCTGGACAGTCCCACTGGGATGAGCAAACAAAGACAGCGTGTGTATGCTGGGAGGTGGGGCCACCAGTTTGGCTCCACCCTCTTTGGGTTTGGATTTACGTCTCTTCCTTTCAGTGGCTGAAGCCTGCTGACAAACACATCAATCAGAGGTGCAATAGCGCCCTTGTCTCTTCGTGTGTGTTGAAATTTAAATGTGTGTGTGTGTGTGTGTGTGTGTGTTGTATGTTTACAAGATTTCTACGTATGTGAGAGGAGGAAAAAAAAGAGCTGCAAATAAGGGAAAATCTGACCTGCAATTGTAGGGCTTTGTGACTCAACTTTCTGACTCGTTTCCCTCCCGTGCTGAGCGTTTCGCCGCCGGGATCATCATCATCCCGCGCGCGCTTCTTCCCCGTGAGGGATGGCTTGGGGATGGGAAGGGTGTAAGCATGGTCAATAGTGACCGTGGAGGTGGATGGGCCCAAGGCGGGTGTCACTGATGAACGAGGAGGGGGTGGAGCTAGAGGGGGCAGGTGGGTGGGGCCCACAGGCAGGGGCGGGGACACAAAGCACACAGGAAGCGAGGGCGCGGTCAGCAGGCAGATGGGACCAGGTGTGCGGGGGAGGAGGGTTGGAAGGCGTTGCGATGTCTGGGGGGGGGGGGGCACAGGAGCATGTTAATCAGCATGTTAATCAAAAGATGTCAATCAATGGATATTGAAGAGAAAAAAAGTTAACCTGTGATTGGAGCTTGACTGGAGGTGGAGCACGAGGTGGCATGGTCAACGAAGGGGGCATGGTCAGGAGGCAGACTAAAGGGGCGGATTGGGGGAGGAGCTGAACCTGTTGCAATGCCCTCACCGGCTGCGTGGCTGAGGCGCGGGCTCGGGTGGAGTGCAACATGGCTGCCACGGTCTTTGGGTTCTTGAAGCTTGGGGGCTTGCACTGGCGCTTCTGCGTGGACACCTGGCGAGACATCCGGGCAGGTTTCTTCGGTGGCGACCGAGGGGGTGGCAGAGGGGTGTCCCGCCGAGGCGGACACCTCAGCAGGGGTGACATTCGCTTCTCTCGATTCCGCCTGAGGATGACGTCCTTGCAGCCCGAAAAGTCCACCATCATGGCGTGGAGGAGGAACGTGAAGACGGGGGTGGAGCTCAACGCCGTCTTGTGCCCGAGGGCATCAGCCAGCATGGGTACGGTTAGGCTGGGCGTGAGCACATTACCCACCCAGGGTAACACGGCTGCTTGTAGCATGTAATTCATCTCCGTGTCGGTCACGTGGCCCTTCTTCGGGCGATGTTGGAGGTTGTTGTACTTGTTAGCCTGCTGACACAGGTGCAAATGCAGCTCCTTCTGCGACACCATCAGCATGGCGCCGTTCGCGTGGCGCTCCTCCCAGCTCACCTCCCGTGGCGGTGGTCCCACCACAACCGACCGGCCAAATTTAGCCACGACCGTGGACCGGACAGACCCTGGTCCTGACAGGTGGCTGTTAGGCGCCGGATCCAGCGTCACCAGCCGGTCTGTCGGGAAACTGAACTCATGTGGGATCCATTCGTGCATGGGTGGGACCAGATAATACTCTTCCTCCTTCTCCTGATCCTCTTCCTCACTATTCCCCTTCACTGACTCTTCTTCCTCATCTTCTTGCTTCTCGTCATCAGTGTCCATATACGTAATCTGGTCCTCATCCTTGTCTTCCTGGCTGCTATCCTCCTCCTCCTCCTCTTCTTCCTCTCTGACTTTCTGCAGACGCTTCCTGATGCCTGAGCTCATCTTGGTTTTGCTGTCTTGGGAGATCTTTGGTCTTCTTTTAATCTGTTGGGAGAAAAAAAAAATTACACACATGCCCACAGACAATCACACGAAGATAGTTCCATTGTGTTTTATGCTAACACTGAATGCCAACGTCTGTCACGTACCTTTGCAGGCTTTTTTGCTTGCCGCATCATTTTTTTCCACGCTCGAAGACACTGAGCGTCATTACGGTTTGGAATTTCTGCCGCGATCTTTGCCCAGCGACCTGCCGACGGACCAACCGCGTGGCAAACACTCATCAGCACACGCAAAATGTCCGCAGGTTAGCGGCACTGGCTAATATGCGACTCAAGGTGAGAGCGATGGACACAGACCAGCGCCATGTTTGTCTAGTAGCTGGACGAGGAGTTGGCGCTCATGGTCGTCAAAAGGTCCTTTCTTGATTCCTTCCTTCAGAGAGTCCAAATATCTGTAAGACATGTGACAAACGCAGCATCAGTCCCGTTTTTCCTGTCAATCACATCAGTCACTTCAATATAGTCCGTTAAATCGATCTGGTGAGTCCATTCGGTCACGTCAGTCTGGTCTAGCCCGATCCTGTTCCTCCTCACCGGTCCCTGCAGGCACCGTCCGTGCGTCCTGGAACCTCCAAGCGGATTTTCCACCACATCTTCTCGCCGTGGCGTGCGACTGCTTTGAGCAGCAGCTGCGGAGAGGAGCAAGTGAGGGGGGCATATGATTTAGACAAGTGGACTAGACACAAGACTTCAGAACCAGTTGATCTCACTCTTCAGCATACCTGATCCTCCTCTTTGGACCAGGATCCTTTCTTCAGCTGGGGGTCCAGAACTGAAGTCCATCTGTATATCAGCTGAGGCGTGTCTCGACCCTCCATGAAGTAACTGACTGAGTAAGGGAAACAAGAAGAGGTGTGGTCGAGGGGCCGGTCGATGCCGCATGGCGCTGCGTGTGTTCTTACTCTGCGTGTACGGTATGAAGTTCCCGATCCGCATCTTGTCAACCAACTGTGAGAGCTTCTGGTCCTCGGCGGGGGTCCAGGTACCACGCTTTAGAGAGGATGAGATGAACCTCTGGAACGTCTGCAGGCACATGAAGGCAGTGCGGCCCGTCTGACAAAACAACAAAAGCGCGTTAGCACACAACCTCACCGTGATCCGTCTGCTGTTTTTCGAGGGGAGCCTACCCCCAACTCCCGAGCGATGAGGTCCCAGTTGGTCTCCTTGTGTTTGCCGCTGACCTCCTTGAGCCGTTGAACCTCGTCAGCGCTCCAGCGGTTCTTGTTGACGGCGGGATGCAGGAAGTTCTGCCAGAAGAGACGAAGATCGTCCGCCTCGCGAACGCCTTCAAACTGACCCAGGCGGTGTTAGCCACATGTTTAGAAGTCCAGAGGATGAGCTCAGCACTCATAGACAATCTTTGATGGGGGCTCACATACATCGATCTTGGCGATTTTTTGCCAGTCATGGTCCTCGTACTGATCCCCAAATAGCTCCTCGTCCTTTTTCACCCTGGCCAATCACAGCACACCAGTGTAGGAAGCTCCCCACAGAAGAACACTCAAACAGGATGCTAATAAGTACCGACATGCCTCAGACAGAAGAACCTCGGTTTTCACATGATTGGGTTTTGGACCACTTCCTTTGTCAGAATTTGTCAGTTTCCATCCAAAAAACACAAATATGTATGATTCGGTTTTACTTGACTATCTTGAACAGATTCATCCGGAAAACCGAGGTCCCGCTGCAAACACATATGGAAAGTCGTACTTGATAGATTCAATGTCTTTCTCCAGACTTTCGATGTTGACTTTGAGCTGCCGCTTTTCATCTTCTGATTTGCCCGATGAGGATAACTTCTGACTCAAGTAGTCCACCCTGACAAAGATCGAGAAGGAAAAGATGAGGTCGAAAGACTGGAATGAAGAGCAGGAGAAGGAGAAAGGGTAGAAGAAGGAGGACGAGGAGGCAGAAGGAGAAAGAGAGGAAGAATGAGAAGGTGAACCTGGACAGCTTGGGCTGGATGAGTCTCTTCAAACTGTCTCTGGACACGGAGTCAATCAGCAACGTCTTCTGCCAACTCTCCCCTGAACACACAAACAAAAGGACAATCCAGAGGACGCAAAAAGTGTGCGCTGGTGGTGGACCGGATGGAGTCCTCACATCGTTTGACTTTCATCTTGCTGCTGTCGAGGCAACCCTTCATCTTCATCATTCTCTCTTTTGTGTCCGAATTGGCAGGAGGACCCTTCGGGCGGACAGAGCGGCATTGAGATCGGTGGAAAGGTCACATGACTGAAAGGTCAAGTGATAATTAGGCGAAGACCTCACCAGGCCGGTGACTTTGTCTTTGAAGTACGGCTTCAAGAAGTGACCCAGGAATAAGGGGGCCTGCTTCGGGTACGACGAGGACGAGGCGGGCTCTTCTTTGGATGCTTCTCTGAATGGCCCAGACAGCTGAGACAGTACCTCCTTCTACACACGCACACACCCGGACTTGTATCTTGACGGCTGTGTTCGTGTGCATTTTTCTCTCTCTCTATCTATTACGTGTGTGATTACATGTGATGTGTCCGAGTGTGCGTGTCTGTTTGCGCCTTAGTGACCTGTTGTCGCTGGTTGTGTGACAACAGAGTTTCCAGCTGCTTGAGCTTCTCTTGAAGGATCTGCTGGTACACGAAGTTCATCTGAAGACACGAGTCCACGTCGATGGGCAGACCCAGCTGATGTCAACACACACAGACACGGGTGTTACCGAGTTAGCATGGTGTTGAGTGGTCACATGTTAAAAACCGTTTCACGGCCCACCGACCTCACTTTCGCTGCTGCTGCTGCCGTCATCGTCATCTAAAAAAACACACACGGTGACGACGGTGAGTTGCGCAAGCTCACCTGACAGGACGTGGAAGCAGTAGGTACCTGACGCAATGGTGGAGCTGTGTGGTCCCAGAACGTTCTCTAGATTCTGGATCTCCTTCTCGATCTTTTGCCTCTCAGCCAGCAAACCTGCAGTTGACTGAATGGACGCACACGCAGGCACACACGCCATCCACTTTTTAATCAGAGTAGCTTATATTTAAGGGCTCATATGGACCTCTTCACTGCAGAGGCAGTTTGAGAGAAAACTAAAGCTTAACAAAAAAAAACAATGATGTCAATTGTACAATTAATTGTCGTCGCTTTTGATTAGAGTCTTGACACGTTGACTAATCTTTGCAGCCGTATTCTGTACCCATTCTGAAAACAAGCTCATGTTTCTGCTCCGTTGTTTTTTTCTGACTGATTCGTTTATGCAGTTCAATGTTGCAGTTGTGCCTTGAGATACAAATGACCCAACATAGGAGTTCTTCAAGATACAAGCCGCTATTTGGTCATTTAAATTTGTATATATATTTTTTGCTTTAGCTTGCAAGCGCAGACATGAGATACGAGCCGTGTACGGTGGTGGCAGTGGACTCAATTCATATTACAACAAGCAGAAGTTTGACATTTTGAATTGATAAACAATGAGCAAAAAAAAAAAAAGAGGCTTTCAAGCTTTTTATTACCCCTCCGAGTTGAAGTTTCCTCTAAAGCTAAATATAAAACAAAGACAATTACGGTACATCTTGTGTAATTTAAAGCAAACATATAGCGTAGGCTAGAGTGTGCTAGCTTCATACTAATGCTAACACATGAAGGGAAACTTAGATTTCAACGACGACTGTGCAGCAACATGTGACGGTACAGTCACATGTTGCAGTCAAGGCCCCGCTGGATCGGATAGGCTAGCCTAGGATGGCCTGGTCTAATCTTGTGTAAAATTTGGTCAGTTTTCAGGAATGGTGTAACCAACATGAAAACCAGAGATGATGATGATGAGTTTCACCATGTGGAAAAATTGGGGTGCATGTATGCATGTATGTGTGCGTGTACACCTGGGCGTCTTACCTGTTCCGCCTCCTGGTCCGTGTCCACACTGGATTCGTCATCTAATCGAGAGACAAGACGTTAACATCACCAGCTGGTGGTATGTTTGTAGGCGTCATCAAACATGAAGTCGGACGCAACACACTTCCTGCTTGTAATTTAGCTCATCTCCAATGGGAAGAAACACACAAAGCTAATCAAAAGCGTCAAAAGTGAAAAGATAACCTGTGTCATCGCTGCTGACTTGTTGTAGTTCACTGTTGCTGACACACAAACGTCTTTCTAAAAGTTCCACTTGCTGCTGGATCCTCTCTCTCTGCTCGCACAATGACATGACTATGCACACACACACACACAAAAACATCTTAATAGCATAAAATAATACAGATACTACAGATCCTACTACACTACATGTTACTACACAATAAGCGTGTAACCTTACATCCATTTAATCGATGTATCGATGTGTCTAGCCTGTGATCTAGCGACATCAACACATCGCTTTTATACGTTATTGATTGGTTGAATCAATATACTGTACAGTAATTAAACTGATTTTATACTCAAAATTCCCAAAGGCCTTTCATTTTAAATCAAGTGTGAATGTTATTTTTTAATCAATTTAGATTTGTTTTTCGCTCGTACACGTCATCTCTGGTCGACCATGGAGATTATGTTGTACGCAACATAAGGAATAGATAATAATAGATCAACGTCGATCATCCCCACCAACCAATCTGCCGAAGCGCAGACCATGTGCGGCCCTAACCCTGTGATCTGTGCAGATCACGGATCTATGATGATCTGGTGCGCTACTACAACCGAGAGTTAATTAAGACATATATTCAATGAACTACGAGTGACATAAACACACGTGAATGATGATGTTTCTTATTATGGCAAAAGTTCACAATTGAATGGTGCAATGTGAGAAGTACAATGAAGATGCCAAAGCTGCTCTGTGGCTGATCTCAAATCAAAAGTACTGAAAGTATTTTCTTTACAATAATGGTTGACAGTTCGTTGAAATTGCATGAAAAGTTACTAATAAAATGGACATGGACATAATCAAAGCCATTAATAGTGTTGCAAAATTTATTATCCAATATATTTTTATATACTTCTGCCAGATTTGAAAGAAACTGGTCTACCTAGTTTGCCAGGTGCCTTGTGATGCAGTACAGTACCGTTACAAGTACTGTACCAACACCCACACCATAAACACGCGCGCGCTCACACGCCCTAACTCTCTCTCTCTCACACACACACACACGCACGCACACACATGTGGGAAAGTGGTAACGTTCCAGAAATCAGGACGAATATGTTAAATATATAATATGAGCAGCATGGACTACACGCGCACAGACACACAATAGTTCATTACAGTATCCAAAAACACTTACTTTTCCTACGATATTATCTAGACACACACGAGTTCATTACAGTATACAAAAACACTTACATTTCCCACAGTATTGTCTATTTACACTGCAAGAGAGTACACGATTATTATATTGGCTTTATCTATGACGTACCTTTATGTGCAGTGCAGTTTGTACTAATTTTGTCGTCGTTCAATCAACGTTGTGCGGGTTTAGTAGTTTAGCATATTTCCCAGCAGGCTTTGCGTCAAAACAACACAAACGACCCCACAACATGGCGACAGGTCAAAATCACCGCGCCCCGAGAACTTTAACGATGCCAAACAATTTCCAAAAATGTACAAGATCCTAAAAACGTCATACAGAACAAAAACAACAGTGATTTTCCTTCGCTTCTCTTCGAATGACTTCCTTATTCATCACTTCCGGTAGCAAACCGTTTACTTCCGGGTGTGGTTCTTCGGTCTTTATTATTATAATTATTAATTTGGGAAGCATTTGAGCAAATCTTGCGATTCTATGATTATACAAAAATAATAAAAATGAAGATATTATTTTCATGGAGAAAAAACTGTCACTGGAAGAAACGTGGGAGGAAAAAATGACATGACGTCATGAAGGTGGACGTCTGCATGTTCTGGAAGCGCTTATCATTTATGTTGTGGTTTAAAGTAGGACCAAATGTGTGAATTTGAGTTGGAATGCTTGTTTGTCTATGTTCCTAGACATTGATTGGGGACCAGTTCATTATTTGGAAAGAAAAGACGTGAATGAATACTTTGGAATGTCTTAAACTTCTGCAAATATTGGTCATAAAATGTGGTATGATCAGCTAAAAATCACAAATTCACGATTGTAAACTAACAGAGTCTGCTCAAAATAATACCACAGATGTTATGTTTTGTTTTTTAATGGGAATGAACATGTAAACTCTGACTTGGTGAAAAAAGTAGGTGAACCCTTCAAATTAAGATGCTGTGGCATAATTTCAAGAGAGCTATTCACACCAGACATTACAAAACTCTTGTAAACTATCAAAGTTTTGTAAATTTGTAATTTTCCAGTTTTTGCTTAATTTAGAGTCTAAGTTAAGCAAAAACTGGAAAATTACCCAAAATTTGCAAATGTTTTGCCAATTTTAGGAAGGATGTTCGAACATTATTATTTGTATTCAATGTCCACAAGAATAAATAACAATAATTGAACAAAAATAATTGGCCTTTTTTTTCTTTTGCTGATTTTTGACTACAGTATTTTAAAAGAGGTGATATCAGTCGGACAAATAGGTCAGTGCCTAATAATACCAATATTAATAAATTAATTTCTCATTTCATAAGTGTGTCTCAAACTGGTAGTCCTTCGCATGTATCAGTTCCCAAGAAGTAAATCACAGCTTCAAAAAGGTTCGTGACTCCTACACTATAAAAATATGAAATTGATTTTTTTTTTGTGTGGTTAAGGCAGAATCTGGATGCTTACTCATCTTTATTCTTATGAAGTTGTCTCCCACTTTATGTGCCCTTAACTGGTTAACCAGTCCATAATTCCAGTCTGAAGTTTGGAATCAAACAGTTCAGTATTAATCTACAATTCAGGAAATGTTTAAATCAAGAAAAATGAAGTCATCAATATTAAGAAGAAATATTGATGCCATTATTAAAAAAAAAAAACGTATTTATAATTTTGATTCTTCAAAGCGGGCACCTTGTGCCCACAAAACAGCTTTGCTCATCTTGGTATTTTCTGAGTCGGCTTTATGATGTGGGACGCGTTATGACCTGGAATGACTTTCAGATCACAGCTGGGCACTATCAAGATTGAGCATACCAAATTTCTTGATCTTTTAAATGTGTTTGAGACCATTTCAATTTGAAGGCGTTTCCAAACTTTTGACCGGTACTGCATGTGCCCTGCAATTGGTTGGCGACCAGTCCATCTAGAAAACATAAAGATGAATAAATAAAGGACAAAGTGAATAAAAAATAAACTTGAACTTGAACTGGTTAAAAGTGACGAGATGAGACGAATTCGGAAGCACGGTCCATTCACAAGGCCTGATTATCACTGAATGGAGGGGTCTAGCGTCGTCGATACAAGATGTCCCAGGAGCTCCTCCACTTGAGCGCTCGCAGCTGATTGGCCGACAGCTCTGGGCTCCCAAAGGTCAAAGGGCTGAAGGCGTGGTAGGACAGGAAGACACACGCCAACACGACAAAAACACACACTAGCAACACACGGCGGTGTGCGTCCTTGCTGAAAACGCACACACACACACACACACACACACACACACACACACACACACACACACACACACACACACACACACACACACACACACCTGACTCTTCTTATTCTGCATGGTGAAACTTTGATGCATTGTGGTTTGTTTCGAGCATGGATACAACAATGATGCTAATGCTAAGCTACAGTATGTGTGCGCATGTGAATGTCTGTGTGGAATGAATAAGACGTGCGTATTTGAGTCTGTATGCATAACAGTGTCTGTATAGTGAGTGTGTGTGAGTCTTTAATAGGTCTTTGTATGTTTGTGTTTGTGCAAGTGTTTGCGTGTGTGTGTTCATGTGTACCTGAGCAAGTGTCTGTACACATGCTCCAGCAGGGCGGCGCTGAGCAGGTGCAGAAAGATGAGTGCAGGCAGGTAGTGGTACAGGAACAGATGTTTTTCCATCAACACGAACGGAACAAAGTTCAACAACCAGCCGCCGCCGCACAATACGCCCAGCGATACGAAGCGCTCCCACGCAGCTATACACACCACACACATTTAAAGGAGGTGCATGGTTTGTTTGTTGGTTAATGTGTGTGTGTGCGTGCGTGTGTGTGTCTACCGTCTGGTAAATCTTTGATGCCCCGCCTCCTCCTCAGCAGGTAGATGGCTGCCATGACGTGATAGACCAGGAGGCAGAGGTGAGACACACCCCATGATGCTGGATTGCCAATCAGATGGATCTGAGCCTGCCACAACATATGCAGGTTACGATCTGTCACTCACGACTCAGACTCACTCATTCATTGACTCACGGTACACGAATAATCTCTCAAACACACAAATAATAATCTCACACACACACAGGTTACAATTTTTCTCAACACCACAAAAACGCACGCAAACGCACACACACACACACACACACACACACACACACACACACACACACACACACACACTACCAACAACATTGTGCTTCCGCATGTGTGCGCATCTCACGTTGGTGGAAGGGTGGAGCCAGTAGGCGATGTTTGTTTCCATGGTGAGCCACTCCAAAGGGGCGGAGCTATATTTGTGCTCATTGTCTTCCTGTTTCACCGACAGCATCCTCCACTGGTGGTGACATCACAGCATGCCATCCCCTTCAACGACGATGTCATGTTGCGACATCACCGGCGGTGACAATGACGCACCTGAACCTCCAGAAACTTCGACCACAGGGAAATCTTCCGGTTCACGTCAATGTGTGTGGGGGAATGAAGCTCCGCCTCCCTGTCCTTCTGCTCCTCGCCTGCAGACACAGGGTCATTC